>JBBPCX010070080.1:0-10889 GCA_037974365.1 Hydrocynus forskahlii | reverse complement strand
CATGGTGGCACAGTGGGTAGCTCACACCTCAAGTTTTGGGGGTTTAAATCCGGGTCCTGGTCTCGCGTGTGGTGTTTGCATGTTCTCCTCGTGATGGTTTGGGTTTCCTCTGGGGTCTCTCACAGTCCAAAGACAGGCTGTCAGGTGAATTGGGGATTCTAAATTGACCGTAGGTGTGAGTGCGTGAGCGAATGGTATGTGGGTGTGTGTGTGAGTGGATGGTATGTGTGCCCAGCAGTGGGCTGGCGCCCCACCCAGGGTGAGGCCTCGCCCCGTAGGCCCCAGGATGGGCTCTGCGTACCCCTGATCCATGTAAGGATTATGTGGTTACAGAAAATGAATGAATAAATGAAAATATAGATAGATGTGTATGTTTGTATAGATGTATAGATGTGTAATTTATTTTAATTGCAAAACTTCTGTCCTCAGAATAACAGTGTTGTGGTGGCAGACTTCGGTCTGGCTCGGCTGATGGTAGAGGACAAGAACCAGGAGAACCTGAAGATCCGTGGCATGAAGAAGCCGGACCGGAGGAAGAGATACACGGTGGTGGGAAACCCCTACTGGATGGCTCCAGAAATGATTCATGGTCAGTAACGGTTTTCTTTCTCTTTCTTTTTCTGGAGATCAGTACCATTATGACCGCTATGCTGGACCTTCTACAGCCATATGCAAAAGTTTCGACTCTCCGGTCAAAGTGTAAACTGGTGCACATCCTCCACAGGACACACCCTGCAGTATGGGATTTCTGTTCAGATTCAATGCTTTTCATTTAACAAACAAAATATAAAATATGAACACTTGCACAGGCCACATTTTTATTGATTTATTTTTTTTATGTGGTAGATACCGAAAATTAGACCAAAAGTATGTATCGGTTGAGTATTTGAGCCTGTATATATTTTATAATTCATTGTAATCAAATTTGAATCTACATTTTTAAAAATGGACAAAACACAGCAAAACTGTAAAGGTTGTGTGTTCAGATACTTTGCAACAATAACTTTCCACCAAATTCAGATCTTAATAAAACGTCTCCTCTTCTTCTCACACCCTTATGTTGTCTTGGGGGAAAGAGTAGAACCTGCACTGTTTCTCCACTCGTTTCAGTGAAGCTGTAATCCAGGAACCTGTCACTGGTCTCAGGTGGTCCGATCAAAACTGGCCGGCTCCAGCTCAGGGGGCTCGAGTTGTTGTTGTTTTCAACCAGCAGGGGGCAGTGATGCCCTTCCCATGCCCAGTCCGCTATACATAGATATTTCCAGTAAGATATTTAAGAAAATCACGTCTGTACCTGATCTCAGATCTGTCCACTCGAGATCAGACCATCCAAGACGCATTTCAGGTGTGATCGAGGCCGGTATTTTATATCAGACCGTGTGCTTGAAATGCCGTCTTATCTGTTGCAGTTATTTGTTATACGTTCAGAAAGAAATTGATGTTTTTTGGAACTTTGTATCTTGTAAAAACATGATTTTTTTACACCCGCAGGAAAAAGCTACGATGAGAAGGTGGACATCTTTTCCTTCGGCATCATGATGTGTGAGGTGAGTCCTCCGGAACCGAACAGCGGGAATAATTACCGACTCGGCTCTCTACTGACGTGCAAAATAGCATCTATTTATCTCTCTTTTCTCTTTATCTCCCGCTCTGTTCTCTTTCTCTCTGTATCTCTCTCTCTGTATCTCTCTCTATCTGCATCTCTCTCTATCTGTATCTCTCTCTCTGTTCTCTCTCTCTGTTCTCATTCTCTCTTTCTCTCTCTGTTCTCTCTCTGTATCTCTCTCTATCTGTATCTCTCTCTCTCTCTCTCTGTACTCTCTCTGTTCTCTCTGTATCTCTCTCTATCTGTATCTCTCTCTCCCTCTCTGTTCTCTCTCTCTCCCTCTCGCTCTCTCTGTTCTCTCTCTCTGTTCTCATTCTCTCTTTCTCTCTCTGTTCTCTCTCTGTATCTCTCTCTATCTGTATCTCTCTCTCTCTGTTCTCTCTCTCTGTTCTCATTCTCTCTTTCTCTCTCTGTACGCTCTCTGTTCTCTCTCTGTATCTCTCTCTATCTGTATCTCTCTCTCCCTCTCTGTTCTCTCTCTCTCCCTCTCTCTCTCTGTTCTCTCTCTCTTTGTATCTCTCTCTGTATCTCTCTCTATCTCTCTCTTTTTCTCTCTCTCTTTCTCTATCTCTCGGTCTGTCTCTCTCTGCCTGTCTTTCTCGCTGGATGACTTACAGTATAAAGGGGATGTGAGTAACCGAGTGGTTTCCACAGTTTGGCCATCACTGAGGTGTTTAGGGAGGAAGTCTCGTTGTCTGTGGTGTGTATGTAGACTAGAAGCCGCGGAATTTAAAGGAAGGGTTCTGCAAAAACAGGGCCGCCCTTCCAAAGTAATCAATTGGACGTGTTTGGTGCCTCTGATTTGTTCTGGAGCTACAAGGCAAAAGTACAGTATTGAGCTGGAGCTCTGCTGCACTGCTCCAGTCAGGTTCAAGGCTCAGAGACTTTTTGACTGTTTATTTCTTTAAACGGTCTCAGTCTAAAATTAGTCTTTATCGCCCCCCTCTGGCACAAAGGAAAACTGCCCCAGATTTACTGACATCTGTAGTTTTAAGCAAAAAAGTAGAAATGGATCAATATTTTCATTACTTTGTTTTTTCAGCTACTTTTTTGAGTTCCCCCCTTGCTTCAAGAACAAATGCCACCCACACTTTTATCCATGTATATATAAACTGTTATGAACTATAGAGTTATAGTTAAATAAGTAAACCTTGTTTCAGATCATTTCCAATGGGATTCATTGCTCCTTCCACAGATCATAGGCAGAGTGAATGCTGACCCGGACTACTTGCCCCGAGCCATGGACTTTGGCCTCAATGTGAAGGGTTTCCTGGAACACTACTATCCTCCGGACTGCCCCTCCTCCTTCTTCCCCATGGCTGTCCTGTGCTGTGACCTGGATGCTGAGAAACGGTGAGGCCTGCTGAGATGCTGAAATGTGTCATAACTGCATTCTTTACCTCATAGCTCCACTGCAGCTCCTTCAAAAGCTATGGGAAGATCAGTAAGACGTCCCCTGCCTGAGAGACCCCCGTAGGTTTCCTCAAGCCTGCAGTTTAGTGGTGATGTACAATACTGTACTAAAGTCTTAGCCTTCCCCTATTGTTTTAATATTTTGCCTTAAATCACCTTGTTGGTGCAAACTATCTGATCTTTTCTATATTTAATAGATTAAATGAAAGAGATGGGAACAAATGTTTTACTGTGACAGGCTGCGAAGTGCCTAAAGATACAAGGAGCCTAGATTCCTCAATGGTTCAGGCCTTAAGTTAGATGGTCTGTGGTAGTTCACTGTGTGGCTCTACAAACAAAGACATTCCTCTGTCAGGTTCAGGGACTGGACTGGAAATGAGGGTCTTTGAAAGTCCTCCAGGAAGCCTGGAGAACTAGAGTAAAGTGGCCCCTTCTAATCACACGTGAATACACCACAGTACAGCAACCAATCTGAACAGTGTCAGGGGACACCTGAGACGCAGCGCCTGGGGAGCAGTGTGTGGGGATGGTACCTTGCTCAAGGGCACCTCAGAGGTGCCACTGGCAGTCCTGGGATTCAAACCTACAACCTTCCAATCACAGGGGTACCTCCCTAACCACCAGGCCACTATCTGCCCCACAAGACTTAGGACTACATTAAAGATACAGAAAGGTTCTTTGGAAGCAAAATCTGTGTGTCTCTCCTTACGGGGCATTGATGCGAGTTTAGTTCCGATCACACTGATACTGAAACTGATACTGAGTATCGGATTGGCACAGCCCTGAGTGTAAATGTGTCGGTTGGGTTTCTGAATGCAGAGAAACTTATTGGGATTATTGTCTGAAGTGATCAGCTTCTTTGGAAGCGAAATGTGAAGAATTAAGGGGTGGTACTGTACTTTTGTGCATTTGTAAAGAGCCCCAAACGCGGTTCCTGACTTCACTTTTCTCTTGCAGGCCTTCATTTGCCAAGCTGGAAGAATGGCTGGAGAATCTGAAGATGCACTTGGAGATGCGTCTCCCGCTGGTCTCGGAGCTGGAGCATGTCCACCGAGACTTCTGGCAGAAGCACCCGCCCGGCGAGAACAGGCTGCCCCCTCACCGAGAGCAGCCCGAGTAGCGTCCGGTCAGGGCCGGAGCAGATGGTGTTTATGTTCAGACCCTGCTGGCTGAAGGCTGAGGGCTTGTGGGCGTTGGCACCGAGCCACGGCGCCGTCCTACTCCAAAGGTTCTGCCCGTGACAGGAGGTCCAGGAGAAGTTTTTGTTCTGGACTCGAGGTGGGGTTGGTTTTTTTGAAGCAAAGCATCCACCTTTCCCTGAAAACCTCCACCATCGCTTTAGCCTCCTCAGCGTCTGATCACTGTTCCCAGGATCTTCCGTCAGTGTGACTTTAATCAAATCCAGTGGAGAGTTTTCCATCAGCTCCTTGTGATTCGCCAACATTCTCGGATCCAGGCTGCCTCTTTGGAGTTTTTTTTTCTGTGTGTGAGATGTTTACAGGTGTTCCTCAGCCTAGCTTGATCTGACTTTTCTTGCTAAATCGTGTGGCTTCGAACTGCTGTGGGTGCTTGGGGCTGGAGCAGGGGTTGTAATATACACATCAAATGTGAGAGAAGTAGTAGTGCATGTTTGTAGATGCTGTTTTCTTCTCTCCTTGCTAATCGTTTTACCCACGGCAAGCGTCAGAATCACTGCGAGGCCTCCCAAAGTCCCGTCCTCAAGGTACGCTTGTCCCAGTTTGGTACATTTCACTCCTTCACCTTCTTACCTGTCCGCAGGTGAGGCCCAAAAACGATGTAAATATAGCTACCTATGTCACATATTGTAAATGTTTTAGATATTGTATATGTACAGACATTATTTTGTATACTGTGATGACATTGCCATATTTTTATTGGGCTGCGTGCTGAAGTGAAGGACCACGGCAGACCCTGAGACCCTTCCTGATCTTCTGGACACAGGAGGGGAGATACAGCAGGCTCGTTACTTTATTTTCTGTCCAGTAGGGGGCAGAAATTTAGCTACAGTCAGGTGCGGTGCACATGTTCAACCAGTCTTCAGTAGGTGGAGGAAAGTCGCCCCCTGCTGTTTGCGTTCAGAACGAAGAGAAGTGCAAGTGATGCGCAGTTATATTTGACACTGTCAGTGCATCATGGGATTAAATCGTCAAAATATACCTTTTAACATAATTTTCCCAAGTCTGTTACACAGATGATCACTGTTATGCATCCCAAAAAACAGCACAAGCCCCGAGCTGCTGTTTTTTTAGCTTGATTGTGCTTTAATTGTCAGAATGATGGCCTAGTGAAACAATTTGCTCTTTTATTCGTAATTGTGCTCGTACGATCACAACGCAACACTTTTATGTGATTTTTAATCCGTAATCAAAAATTTCCCAATGGCGAAATGAATTCTTATAACACTGTTTTAAACACAGCCAGCAGGTGGCGTAGTTGTGTACTTTCCTTCCCCCCAGGAGGCACCAGACCTGGGCATCATTCTGTGATCGGCTGGAAAAACTTTCCGGATATTCCCTCACAGACATGTTCCGAAGCCAAAACATTTTGTCCTGTGTGCATTTTTAACTGGAACCTCCAAACTGTGAGGCGATTAAGGGGTTGAAATGTGGAAAAATGCATCAAACATCATTGTCAAACTTCTTAGCAACTTAAACACTATTAAACACCAGCTACTCAAACCTGGTGGAGCATTCTGCATTTTATTTCAATTCCTTAACCAATCATTTGTGCAAAATGTGTTGGACTTGGAACATTGTTGTTACATTTTGCTGATGTTTTTATGGAGTAAACCAGCTGCAACCAGCCGGAAGTCCTTATATGGGCTTGTTGCTGACTACAGTTCGGAGGTGTTATATTACCAGCTGTTAAAAAATCATTCAAAACAAGTGTTTTCACTGTTTTTTCTTGTCGCACAGTCCATTTTGGAGATTTTCTGCATTGAAAATACTCAGCTTCAGTGTAAATACAGATAAAACGTATTATATTGAGCCATAATTATATAGCAAACAAGGCAAAAAGTAGCTTGTTTGTTGTTTTTTTATGTGGGCTTTCAAAAATGATGTAAATTCAATGCTGCCTCTCATAAAACTCAAAAAAGGTCTGGAAACTGAGCAAGGAGTCCAGAGCTACTGCCACCTATAGGACAGTTAAAGTAATAGTCTGGTGTTTTTCAGCGTGATCCCCATCTGCTGCATCTGCAGGGTCCAAATTACTGTGGATAATAATTTTTAGCAGAACACAAAACTACTTATGATAAAAGCCGTACGATTGAGTATCAGCTGATACCGATACTAATATGACCTTTTTGCCCGCTCTACTGCAACTAACCTGTTGATAACACATCGGTCTGAATCCGAAACTCCCTTCTTCACCTAGGGGGCGCTATGTAAGTTATACAGGTCCACCCAAACAGTGCCCAGTGTGTCAATTATACTTGACAGTTATACAGTGTGTAAATTATAACTTTGCAAGACATGTTTTAAACTGTTTGGGTGCAGGAATCTGTATTTAAAATTCACTATGTAGGGAGCAGCCAGCCGTTTGGGACGCAGCCCGGTTGCTCATCTGTGCGTTGATACGAGTTTAGTTCAGATCGTATCAATACCAATACTGAAACTGATAATGAGTACTGGATTGGCACAGCCCTGAGTGTAAATGTGTCGGTTGGGTTTCTGAATGCAGAGAAACCTATTGGGACTATTGTCCGAAGTGATCGGCTGTGGGGTATGGATGCAGCCGATGGAGATTAGGTGGGAAAACACCGGAATATTCCTTTCCAGAGCGATGCAGAGCCCCAGTGTCTGTATCTCACTACTGTGTGCGGCTCCCTGTGGGGGACCTGCTGTTTACACCCAGCTGCTGGCTGTAAATATGTGCGTGTACACAGCTCGCTCTCTCTCTCTCTCTCTCTCTCTCTCTCTCTCTCTCTCTCTCTCTCTCTCTCTCTCTCTCTCTCTCTCTCTCTCTCTTAGTATCATCCTCAGTATCATCCTCTTCTGCTGAGGATGGACGTCCTTTAGGTGTTAGTTCCTCGTAGTCAAGCAAACATCGTTATTCCAGATTAAGTAAGTACGGATCACAGTAACGGGCCAGGAGATAAAGAAAAAAAAGAAAATGAAAGGGATGGAAAGTCACAGCATCTCTTACTTTGTACAGAACAGCTGTTGTCGTTTTTTGTATAAATGATTTAATTTGCACTAATTGATAAAAAAAAAGTGGGCATAGAAAGAGCCAAAAAAGTGGCCACCTTTTGTTTTCCTTCCGGCTTGGTGGGAACGACGCTGCACCGATTCTTATCTGAATGCAAGTCACTGATGGAGCCTTCGTTAGGACGTCCCGGGAAGAGCCGTTCCTCTGGGTGGCAAACTGAGCGTGAGGCCTTCAGACCACTAGCTTTAGCTGCTGCCTAAACTCCTGTGTGTGGGGGCGGGGAGGGGCGGGACGGGGATTTACAGGGCGTGGCAGGGTGGGGCGGGACGGGACAGGGCGGGGCAGGGTGAGGCGTCGCGGGGCAGGGAGTTATCGTAGGTCCTACATCACTTCTTCCCCCTCTTCTCTCCTCTCAGAATTTTACTCCGAAACTTGAATCTCCTTTGTGTCCCGTATGCTTTGTCCCTTCTGCCGTGTCCTTAGGCGTGTCACATTTGCATATTTTAAAGTCCACCGATCATATTTGACGTAGGTGAAGGGCTGTTTTTGAAAGCCATATTTTTCTGAATCAGGAACAGGCAGCCGAAGTGTGTTGAACTGCTAACATTACATAAACAAACATAGATTTATTGACAATTTATTGATGTCAAAACTCTTTTTTTTTGTTCTTACTAGGGCTGTCAAACAAGTATAATCAGCGATTAATGACACTATTAATTGCATTGCACAATTAACCCCAATGATTGTTGTGGCTGAACATGGTCGTGTTTCATATTGTTGATCACAGTCACATTGTTTTGTGTCTGTTATTACAATGAATCATTTTTGTGTGGGTCATTATGATTAATCACATGATTGCTCAAATTCGACCCTAAAAATCAATTTCCATTCATAAAGCATAGCTATAAATTTAGCTGAGATAAAATATCTGTGGATATAGATAATACATGACTTTAAAAGCTGTTGAAAAGCTTTATTTGAGCTTGAGGGCATTAATTGACATATGAGCTGCTGCAGCAGAGCTTCAGCCTGGGCGAGGGGTGAAACTAGACAAAATGCATAAATTATATATGAGGTGAACTTTGACAGCCCTAGTTTTCAAAAAGATACATTTCATAAAATCAACTTACATTGACATTTACATTTTTTCTCCTCCTTTGAAGTCAGATTTTCTAGACGCTGTTTCGTTTTGTTTTGCCTCGTTATTTCAGCACTTAATTGCGAAGCATCTCCTGGTTTGCTGCCCAGGGGTCGGAGCCCGTGGCCAGTCTGCTGCCTGAAGAAGATCCTTTGTGAAAGAAGTTCTGTTTCGTAGTGGCCGCTTCATTACGTCTCGTTCGTCCGACACTCATTAAAGAGCACTTATCGTCCCCAATCGCGGCACTTTTGTTTAGGAAGAGCGGCCGGATGTCAGAATTCCACTTGGCGTTCCTGAGAAGGTCTTGGGGTCGAATCCCAGGGTTCTTTCAGTGTGAGTGCGCACATTCTCCACCGGGTTCTCCGGGTTCCTCCCACAGTCCAGAGACATGCACGTCAGGTGGACTGGAGATGATGAACTACCACTAGGTGTGTGTTGAGTGTGTGTGTGTGTGTGGTGACCTGTCCGGGGTGTTTCTCGACCTTTCGGCCTTTGAGCACTAGGATAGTGCCCCCCACCCTTGTTAGGATATGTGGTTCAGAGAATGGAAGGATGGAGGGATTGAGGGATGGATGGATGGATGGGGGATGGAGGGAGGGAGGGATGGATGGATGGAGGGATGGATGGATGGAGGGATGGATGGATGTGAAGTGTGTACAGTGTATGTGAGTTCATGCATCTTGGATGTGCTTTCACTTCTTTCCCGTCGCCCTGGTGCCCAGTCGTAAGCATGGCGATCTGTCCCGTGTGCGAATGCCTGGCAGTCCCTCTTTGCAAAGGATCGTTTTTACCTCTGAACATTGCTGTGCCTTTGTTTGATGCTAGCCTTGCCAACGACTCGCCGCGCTTTTGGAAACGATTTACTGATTTGATTTTCTATCGTTGCTGATGTGCTGAGATGAGACCTCCTTCTCTTCTTCTCTGTATTTATAGACTGTTTTCTCCACATCTCCACTGTCTGGTTGTTGTTTTTTTTCATTCTTTCTTCTCTTAATTTAATATTTTTACTCAAGCTGTGAAAAAAAGTTATGATTCTGCACTTTAAATTCTGGCCGTGAAAAAAAAAAGAGAATCTGAGGACTATATTTGATTGCAGCTGGAATAAAGAACTGCCGCTCCTCAACAGTGAACGTGTGTGTGTGTGTGTTTTCATTATATTATATGATATATTATACACTAATTCATATATGATGCTGTATTTTATATATGTATATATATATATATACACACACATTACATGATATATATAATTACATGAGTTATATGGTACATGATACATGATATATATTTATTTTTTACTTTTTTCTGTGAAGTAATTTTCACAGAATATTTTAGAATCATCTAAACAAACCTTGCTAAAGATCAAAGATAAAACTATACAATACATTGAGTTTGTATCAGCCAGCAACTAAACCTGTTTAAATAAAACACACAGTTAAAAAGCAAAAAAACACAAGGCGTTTGTGATGTCATGAAAATAAACTCATTTCAGTAGAAATCTATCCACCCGGTCCATTGCAGTTCACACTGTGCTACGGAGCGACTCAGCCCTGCTTCTCACAGCTCATTTGCATATCAGACTTACATTCACAGTGAAATTAAATTTACACAGATTTTTCATGTGCAAATTCAGTGTTTCATTTTCAAGGGGTTAAAAATGAACGATGATTGGTTTATTGCATAAAACCACACAAAGAGCTGGAAATAAACAGAATTCAATTGAGTGGTATAGGCCCTTTAATGGGGCCTGAACAGGCTTTTGTTGTTTGCATTGGTTTTTGGGACATCACAGCGATGGGTTTTGAAACTAACAGACTAATAATAATAATAATAATAATAATAATAATAACTATAGTATTAATCGTTATTGTAATTATTATCATTATAATAATAATAGTAACAATATCATCAACAACAACAATAATGGTAATAATAATAAACAAAAGTCAGTTTTCCCCGATATGGGCCCTGTAGAGCAGGCTGTGGTTGTTGTGAGGCGCGTTATGCGCGTGCCTCCATGTGCAGTTTGTTTTTGGGAGGGGAGGGTGCGCGTGACGTCATCGCCCTAGGCCAATGGCGCGCGGAGCTGCGTCCGAAGCGCGCTCCCGAGTCCGCGCGCCCTCACTCAGCATCTGAGAAACCCGCAGAGCGCGAGACGCAGGCTGGAACGGCAGGAGCGTCCCGGGGCTGGTCGCGAGGACACGCGCGCGTGAAATCTGGATAATAGCAGCGCGAGTCGGGTGACACGCGCACCCGAAATGGAACACTCGTACTTCAGCAGAGTCAGGACCCCCGTCATCGGACACGGTGAGTCCGGACCACCTTAAACACACCAGCAGTTACTGGATTCCACCTTAAATTGAGAAGCAGTTACTGGTTTCCACCTTAAATAGAGCTGGTGCTCTATTTAATATGTACACACATAAAAAATAAATAAAATTACATATATATATATATATATATATATATATATATATATAGAGAGAGAGAGAGAGAGAGAGAGCGAGAGAGCGAGTGAGAGAGTGAGAGAGCGAAGCTCCATGTGTCTCTGAGTGTTTATAT
>JBBPCX010070078.1:15946-34602 GCA_037974365.1 Hydrocynus forskahlii | reverse complement strand
TATATATGTATGGGTGTATATATATACAGTAACCCCCCACTTTCACACGGATCAGCAGTCACCTTTTCAGTCCATCACAGATTTTCGAACCTTCTGTCTCTGAGTACAGCTGACTGTGACGTCCGGGCCTTGTGAGCCATGTGGCAGTTACCAAGGCAATCAGACACCTGAACGGAATGAACCTTCGCTGCTCAGCGCCGCCCCAAACATAAACAAGCAATGAGGCCCGGGCATCACAGTCAGCTGTACTGAGAGGCGGGAGGTTTGAAAGTAACCAGTCTGAGAACGTTATCTATTTCTCTTTGCAGCTGATTGGCTGCTGCCCCGTGATGCTGCAGTCCAGAATGTTCCCCATTTTCGTGTTTTGAATTCTGTTCTTCTTAAAGAGTACGTATATATATATGGTGCAGAGTGTGTACACAACTTGTCTAACAAATTAGAGAACCAGGGCTCATTGGAAAGGTCTCGTGGAGCCCTATCTGACTGTGAAAGGATTGGTGCTTGCCCCTCGGAGCTATGCCGCTCGGAAAGTCCGTGCACACAGGACCGTAGTGCCGGTTCTAGGCGGTGGAGAGCTTCGCCGGTTACATTCGATTGGTCTTGGGGAGCTGAGGGTCCCTGTAAAATTTCGCGTCGCTAGGTTTTTTCCGCGGCCGTGCTACAGGGAGAAGTGTACCGTTACACCCGGAGCGTATTTAAAGATGGACGGGCCTTTAAATGCTCTCCGGCTCTAACGGTTTACGGCTAATCACTCTGGGGGCTAGACTGGCAAACGAGGGGTCGTTGGAAAGGTCTCCTGGAGGCCTATCTAACTGTGAAGTTTGATGCAAATTGATGCTCCGCAGAGATATACCGCTCAGAAATTCCATGGGTCAAAAGTAATGGGACAGCTTGGTGAGGTTTAAAGTGTGAGTTTCTCCGGTTCTGGGTAGAGGAGAGCTTCGTGCTCAGGCTCATTGCAAGGGTCATGGAGCCCTATCTGTGAAGTTTGACAGGGATCGGTGCTTGCCCCGCAGAGCTATGCCGCAGGGAGCGCGGAGGCTCCCGTGCCAGCAGCTCCACTCCCACAGGAAGTAGAGCTGCCACACATGCGTCACAGAGCAGCAGCCATTCAGCAGTAAGGAAAAATAAATAACATTCTCGGATTGGCCTCTAAATACAGGGGTATTTCACCATCCCAAGACGTGTTTTCTGTTGTGTTCTCGCGACAGTACCAAAAAATGTATAGTGGAAATGTACCTGAATTTACGTTTGTTACAAATTTCTTAAATTATATTTCTTAATAATTTAGGAATTTGCGGCGGATATCTGTGGTTTCCACATATTTGAGGGAATTTCCACAAACAATTAGTAGTTCAGTTCTAAGAAAAAAGTAGTGAGCGACTGAAGGCGCGAACTCTGAACCGTGAATTCGCGTGGGTTTGCTGTATATATATGGCCTCCCAGTTCTACTGATTCTTTAAACATCCAAAAATTCTTCATTTATTTCAAGCTTCCAGCAAATGAGACTGCTGAAGTTGTGAAGTAGTAATATCCAACTAATATAATGTACCTACAAATATATTTTATATTAATGATAACAGTGATTCCAAACTTTTAAACAGTAGTGTATATGTTCCTGGATTAGCATTAGAAAGGCACAAATATGGTCAAATTAATCAAATGAACGAAACCCAGACGCTGCCTTAACTCTGCCGGGCTTCCACCTCCATCGCGCGGACCGTGTCACGGAGCACTCGGGGTAAACAAAGGGAGGTGGAGTCTGCTTCTACATTAACGAAGGTCGGTGTACTGATGTCACAGTGTTACAGAAATTCTGTAGCCCAAACCTGGCAACTTTTTTCACCGCGGGAGGTTTCTTCTGTCATCCTGGTCGGAGTTTACATCCCTCCTCAGGCCAATGTGAACAACGCACTGTGTGCGCTGGCTGACCAGATTACCACCCCGGAAAGAAAATATCCCGATTCCTTTCTTATTTTCCTTGGGGATTTAAATAGAGTGAATCTAAACCACGAACTTCCTAAATACAGACAGCACATTAACTGCCCCACCAGGGACAATACCACACTGGACTACTGTTAACATCACTTTAAAAGATGCCTATCGCTCTGTTCACCGGGCAGCTTTGGGACATTCTGATCACTGCCTGGTCCATCTTATTCCAGTTTACAGGAAACAACTTAAACATGCCAAGCCTGTAGTGAAAACTGTGAAGAAGTGGACTAATGCAGCAAAGCAGGAACTGCAGGACTGTTTTGACTGCACTGATTGGACTGTTTTTGAAGCTGCATCTGATAATCTGAATGAGCTGACAGACACTGTGACATCATACATCAGTTTTTGTGAAGATGTGTGTGTGCCAACCAAGACCTTCTGCACATACAACAATAAACCATGGTTCACACTTAAGCTGCAACATCTTCGTCAGGCCAAGGAGGACGCCTACAGAAGTGGCGACAGGGCCCTGTACAAGCAAGCCAGGAACACACTGACCAGGGAGATCAAAGGGGCAAAAAGGACCTACTCTGAGAAGCTGAAAGAACGGTCTCAGCCGATGACCCTGCGAGACATCAGCAACTACAGACACCCCCCACCCCCTGTTGAAGCAAACAAAGACCTGGCAGACGAGCTGAATACCTTCTACTGCAGGTTTGAGATGGACAGATTCACACCCTTCTCCCACCCCACCCCAGAGACAATGACCTCCATCACACCTCTCACCCCTCCACCCAGCCCCCTGGAACTTAGAATACACGAACAGCATGTGAGCCGGCTGTTCCAGCAACAAAAGAAAATCCCCAGGACCAGACGGTGTGTCACCCTCCTGCCACAAAGTTTGTGCTGATCAGCTGGCTCCCATCTTCACCCGTATCTTCAACAGATCCCTGGAGCTATGTAAAGTTCCCTCCTGCTTCAAACACTCCACCATTATCCCGGTCCCCAAGAAACCCACCATCACAGGACTGAATGACTATAGACCTGTCGCCCTGACGTCTGTGGTCATGAAATCCTTTGAACGCCTGGTTTTAGCCCATCTGAAGGACATTACAGGACACCAGCTGGACCCCCTGCAGTTTGCCTACCAGGCAAACAGGTCAGTACATGATGCAGTGAACATGGGACTGCACTACATCCTGCAACATCTCGACCATCTGGGAACGTATGCAAGGATCCTGTTTGTGGACTTTAGTTCGGCTTTTAATACCATTGTGCCTGAACTCCTCTCCTCCAAACTCTCCCAGCTCAGCGTGTCACCTGCTACCTGTAGGTGGATCACCAGCTTCCTGACAAATAGGAAGAAGCAGGTGAAGCTTAAACACAGACCCTTGGTATTGGTGCCCCTCAAGCATGTGTCCTTTCCCCACTGCTGTTCTCCCTCTACACCAATTACTGCACCTCCAAGAAATCAGCTGTTAAACTCCTGAAGTTTGCAGACGACACCACCGTCACCCTCATTCAGGATGGTGATGAGTCTGCATTTCAGCAGGAAGTCGAGCGGCTGGTACTCTGGTGCAATCAGCACAACCTGGAGCTGAACAAGCTCAAGACTGTAGAGATGACAGTGGACTTCAGGAGACATCCCTCAACACTGCCCCCTTCACCATATCAGACAGCCCGGTGTCTACTGTGGACACCTTCAAGTTCCTGGGCACCACCATCTCCCTGGACCTGAAGTGGGAGACCAACATCTCCTCCATCCTCAAAAAGACCCAGCAGAGTATGTACTTCCTGAGACAACTGGGGAAGTACAGTCTTCCACAGGAGCTGATGATCCAGGTCTACACTGCAGTCATTGAGTCTGTCCTGTGCTCCTCCATCACAGTCTGGTTTGGAGCAGCCACTAAACAGGACAGGAACAGACTGCAGCAGACTGTGCGGGCAGCAGAAAAGATCACTGGCGCCCCCCCTGCCCTCCATCCAGGACCTGTACCTCTCAAGAACCAGGAAATGGGCAGGGAAAATCATCACAGACCCCTCACACCCTGGACACAGACTTTTTGACCTGCTGCCCTCTCACAAACAATATAGAAGCCTGCAGACCAGGACCACAGGAACAGTTACTTTCCCCTTGCCATCTCACTCATAAACAGTTGAACTGTCACACTGCTTCACACTGCTAGACTGCAACTGCACTTTATGTACACTCTGTTGTATTTATCCTGTAATCCTGTATTTTCTGTATATAAGAGTTAGATTGTTTATTATACTGTATTGTTGATTTATACACTTTGTGTATGTGCGTGTGTGTATGTGTATGCATACATATGCATATATGTGTTACACATATATAGATATACACATATCTTTATACATACACTTAGATATAAACATGTTCAAATAATACGTATATACATTTGTTAACACTTAACTTTATATTTATAAATACAAATCCATATTACATATTCATACTGTAGATTGTGTATTACTGTTTATTATATTGCTCAGTATATTGTTCATTGTGTTGTTTATATATTGTGTTTTATACTGTTGTGCTTGAGAGACACCATCAACCGGAACCAAATTCCTTATATGTGTTCGCTCACATACTTGGCCAATAAAAAATGATTCTGATTCTGAAATACATTTTAGTGTAGTAAGCCAGCATAGCCTAAACATTCTGCTCGTGGTGTACAATTAATACATAATCAAATATCAGTTTAAAATATCTGTCACATATGTGAGGCTGTTTGTACTTGAACTAGTAAACACTTAAAAAGTCTGTTCCACCCAGGTAGTTTAATTTGTATACCAGTTTAATTTAATTGAAGCACAAAAATGTCAAAGAACCATCACTCTAAAAAATCTCTTGCAAAGTAAAGTTTTGGACTAATTAAAACTAGAATCCACAGTAAACAGTGAAGAGGTACAGCGAGCCCTTGCAATTGATTCATTTTTCATAATCTTTTAAAACACCAAGGGCAAATGCCATATTAGATCGGCTCAATGCACAGTCATCATTAATGGCTCATCTGAAACGAAGCTTTTCAGACATAAACTCGCCAAGCAGTGATTAGTTGGCCTTGATTTCATTTAGATTAGCTTGTTTTAACTGTGGGCTATGATAGAAAAGGGCTAAGCAGTGAAAGGGGAGGCTGTGCATCCTCACCGGAACGAGTCTTTAAACAAGTAGCCACAATGAGCCAAAGAGGATCTGGTGAAGATGGGCCTTGGAACATGAATATGCTAAGTACAAAGTCTGCCAATACCAAGTGACATGCACACAGTGTCAAGGTTATTCATTTCATACACCTTCCTTGGAGTGTACAGAAACAAAGAGAATACAGAAACAGAAAAATGAGGGAGGGAGGAGTGAGAGAGAGCATGGAAAGGAGCGAATCAATCTCTGCTCTCTGTGCTAATGTCCTGTCCCTGCACATGGAATGAAAAAGCTCTGGAGATCCAATAAGATGTTTTACATTACCCTAGAAAAATCTAATTCAAACTGATTAATAACTGGAAGGCAAATTTCATTTTTACAACAAATCACTTGTATATATTTCTGTATACTAGTGTACAAACAAAGAATCTAGGGCTGGCCCAAATAAATACTCCAGTGTTTATGTTGACATTTGGTCACTTAGCATGTTAAGAGCTAAGAGTACGAGGCAAGCTTTGTGGCTTTGAATCGTGCAATGGACAAAAATGTCACTTGCTTAAAGCAGGGGAGAGTTTTTCATCAAGATTTGATATTGAATTAGGATATTACTAATATGTTTTATGTATACTATTTTAAATCCAGGTCTCATACGGAAATCTATAGTAGGTGACAAGGCATAAAAATGTACAATGTTTGTGCAGCCACATTGTAAACATGCATATGTTAAGTGTTTGTTTTTACCACAAATAACGTTCACGTAATGGCCTAGATGCGTTTTTGTGCTCAAGCTATAGTCTGTACTGCTACACCAAGGAAAACGTTTTGGTTCAGTAGCATTTTGTATCTTCTCTAGAGCACAGCAAAACACACGTACAAGCCCCACACAAAATCACCAAATCTTAATTTACTGTAAAACTTTATTTATTGGATGTGTACTGTGTGTAAAATATTTTCCATCCTTGTGTAAGGCATAGGGGTTTGTATTAAAGGAAAAAAAAACATCAACATGTACACATTTCTAAAACTATTTATTCAACTAATTTTTAATTATCAGTAATTTCAGTAATTCTGTTTATGAAGGAAAAATTATGCCTAACGCATTTCGTCAACTACACATCATTTGGAAAGGCCTTAAAGGAGCCTTCAAATTTCATGCATTAAAAAAGGTTGTGTTTAAAAAATATCTCTGTTTAACCAGACAGACAGTCTTTTGTCTTTGGTAAAATGGAAGTTTTGTCCATTATCCTCTCAGGCTGTAGAACTGATTATCTAAAAATGTCTGAGCCATTGTAGATGTTGAAGACCCCAGTTCCACATGTCTGAGGTGTTTCTCCATCTGTCTCCTCTTTTATCGACAACTCCAAACTTGCCGGCATGTTTCCAGGGAAACAGGCAGTCTCCTAGCAGCCATGCTGACCACATGGTTATTGACTCCCCCCCCCCCATCCACCCCCAATCTCCCTGTTTTCCAGAGAGCATTTGCAGGTTTAGTCATGTAACCTTGTCAGGTTGCAGCAGTACAGACTCCAGGCCTGACCGCTCACTGGGCCCGGGGTGCAAGTTGTTTTTCTAAAGTGCAGGAACTTGCTAGCTTCCACTCACTCATAGTGGGATCCATCAATACAGAACTACTGAAGAGCAGACAAGCCATTTCCTTTGCTTCAAACTCAAAATATCCATGTCTTTAATCAATCAACTTCAGCAACTGTCTAGCCAGAGCCTTCCCTCTCAGTCTGGTATTTTTGGAGTACCAACATTAAATAACAACTATCATGGTCTTGCAGCTCTAACCCAGTATAAAATCCATGCTTAGATACCTAAGTAAAAGATTCTTTGCCTCCATGCTCTGCATATGTAAATGTTATCTGAAGGAGCCCCACTTAGACATAATTCTTCCTCCCAACCCTTCACATGAACGCCAGTCACAGGAAGTACATGTCAAGGCCAGAAAAAAAACAGGAAATACAGCAACCCTTGATCTCCTAAAAACTTCTTAGTGAGCAGAATGTCGCAACACGCACACTGCCAGACAGTTCTTCAATAGAAATTATGTCAAGCATCGTTACTTGATGAGGGCAGGGAGCAGCGAAAATGCTTAAACTTTCACATATTTCACAAATTCTTCATAGTTGACATATAATAGAAAAAAAGCTTACAAAATCTCATTGACAAAAACCGAAACAAATACATTCCTGGTATTACTGCAGGTGTGAGTGCTGCCGCTGCTTATTGCTTGTCACATGCACAGGTCAGGTGACGCGCAAAGGTCATAGGAAATGAGCGCGTCACAGGGTATATAAACAGGAAACGGGATTTCCTCTGTGCTCAGACATTGCCGACTCAATCGCTTCACTCACGTGAGTATACCCTTTACCTTGTGTATGAGTGTGAACGAAGGTTCCAGTGGGAATCTAAACTCTGTGCTTAGAGCGTTCACAGATCAGAGCGTGATTAACCAGCCCTCTCGCTTCTGTCCACGCTTGGGCTCATCCTGCACACTACACGGGCGATCTACACTCACAAGGTACATTCTTGTTCACTTTAACAACTGTGACAGAATGTCTGAGCCAGCTGTCGTGAGCTCAGCGGACTGGCTCGCGCTGGTAGCACTGGTGGACTGGCAGGGAAAGGAGATTGAGAACCTGCAGCGGGAAGTAGCCGGATTGAAACAACAGGTTACTTTCCTGCAGCAGACTCATCCCGCTGCCCCTGCCGCAACGCCTCTGCTCCAGCCGACCACTCCGTCTCTTCCATCTTCATCATCATCATCTCCTCGACCTCTTCCACCTAAAATTTCACTTCCGGAGAAAGACGGGAAGTGCGATGTTTTCCTCACTAACCTTTCCCTCCTTTTTGAGTTTCAGCCGGATCGCTACCCCACCGAACGATCCCGAATCGCACTTCTCGTCTCCCTCCTCACCGGGCAGGCAGCTGAGTGGGCTTCAGCGGTCTTGAAGAGCGACACCCTGGATTGCTACGTCTACGAGAATTTCACGAAGATCTTCAAGGCCGCCTTCCAGCACCCCGATAGCGAGATGGAGGTTGCCTCCAAACTTTACCATCTGCGGCAGGGGGACCGTCCGGTCAGCAAGTACACCGTGGAGTTTCGCACCCTCGCTGTGCAGACGGCGTGGGGCGACTCCGCACTCCGGACGGCCTTCTACGAGGGGCTGGCTGTTCACATTAAGGACCAGCTCGTCGGACGGGAGCTGCCAGAAACCCTGGAAGGACTGATCCAACTATGCATGCGCATAGACCAGCACATGGGCTCCCGTCCTCGGTCAGCTCCTTGTACCCTGCCGCCCACGCCTACAACTGCGTCTTACAAGATCGTGGCTGTGACCCCAGAACCTCCACCTCAATCGGATGCCCACTCAGGAGCCAGGGAACCCATGCAGTTAGGGCGCGCTGCTCTGAGCCAGGTGGAGCGGACTCGACGCTATCGGGAGGAGCCCAGCGCATACTGCGCGTCTCATCGCATACTGCGTGTCTCATCGAGCCATCTGTTCACTCCATCCGGGAAAAGGTCAGACCCGGTGAAGAAGCGGAGGTCTTCACCCGAGTTTGCTCTCGCCACCTCCTCCAACCCAACCGTTTCTCGTTTCATGGTTCAGGACCAGATCCAGCACAGCCACAAACAGGTCAGTGTCACTGCTTTTGTTGATTCAGGGGCAGCTGGCAATTTTATTGATCACTCTTACGCTGTTCAGTTGGGTCTGGAATTCGAAGCGTTATCCCGCTGTTGACGGTCGACCCCTTCAGCACAGCCCTATCACCCAACGCACCATCCTGGAGGCCCTCTCTGGTGCCAGCATCTTTACGAAGCTAGACCTCCGCAGCGCTTACAATCTTGTCCGCATCAGAGAGGGTGACGAGTGGAAGACGGCCTTCATTACTCCCACCGGCCACTATGAGACACTTGCTATGCCGTTTGTCTTGTGCAATAGTCCAGCTGCATTACAACAACTCATAAATGACGTACTCCGTGACATGCTGGGTCGCTGGGTCTTTGCCTATTTGGATGATATCCTCATTTACTCGAAGACTGAAGACATCACCAGCATGTCAGAGCAGTGTTAAAGAGGTTGCTGGCCCATCGACTGTTCTGCAAGCTGGAAAAATGCACTTTCCACCAGCGCTCCACCACATTCCTGGGGTTTGTCATTACGCCTAAGGATGTGGCCATGGACCCCCAGAAGCTGGACGCTGTGCGAAACTGGCCTCTACCCACTTCACTAAAACAGCTCCAGCGCTTTCTGGGGTTTGCTCATTTCTATCGCCGCTTCATCTGGGGCTTCAGTTCAGTCGCGGCACCTCTTACTGCTCTCACCAAACCCTCCAAGTCACCATTTCATCTCTCCACCGAAGCCACTAAAGCCTTCCACCACCTCTGTCATCTCTTCACCACTGCTCCCATCCTTATCCACCCAGACATTGCCAAGCCATTCGTTGTGGAAGTGGACGCCTCCGATGTGGGCATAGGAACCGTTCTCTCTCAACGAGGTCCAGACCAGAAACTGCACCCCTGCAGTTTCTTCTCCAGAAAGTTTAATCCCACTCAGCAGAGTTACGGGGTAGGGGACCGTGAACTGTTGGCCATCAAGAGGGCTCTGGAGGAATGGCGTCACTGGCTTCAGGGCGGCCGTGACCCGTTCATTGTCTGGACCGATCACCAAAACCTCATCGACATCCAGTAGGCGAAACAACTCAATCCTCGCCAGGCGCGGTGGGCCCTGTTTTTCGAGTAATTCCACTTCACCATCTCGTACCGTCCAGGGTCAAAGAACGCCAAAGCGGATGCTCTCTCCCGTGCCTACCAACGTGACGCACCCCGGACAGACCCCGCGCCTATAATTCACCTGCGATGGTTGTTTCGCCCCTCCGGTGGGAGTTAAAAATCGCGCCCGCCAGGGGCAGACCTTGGAGCCCCCACCGGCAGCCACTCCACCTGGACGTCTCCATGTGCCCACTCCTCTGCGACCCGAGACCCTCCAGTGGGCCCATTCATCTACGGTGGCCGGACATCCGGGAGTCAATCGGACCCTCACTCTCCTGCGACGTGCCTTCTGGTTGCCCAAGATGGTCGCAGATGTCCGAGAGTTCATCCAGGCGTGCGCGGTGTGTGCCAGGGCCAAGACCACCAATAATCCAGCCACAGGTGAGCTTCAACCTCTCCCTGTTCCTCGCCATCCCTGGTCGCACATCGCATTGGACTTCATCACTGGACTGCCGGAGTCGGAAGGAAAGAACACCATCCTCACTATTGTGGACCGTTTCTCCAAGGCCATGCACCTGGTGGCGCTTCCAGGACTCCCTTCAGCCAAGACCACCGCTGAACTTATTTTGGAACATGTAGTTCCCCAAGGACATCGTCTCAGACAGAGGGCCTCAGTTCACCGCACGATTCTGGAAGGCCTTCTGCCGTCTGATCGAGGTCTCGTGCAGTCTCTCATCTGGTTACCATCTTCAGACCAGCGGTCAGACGGAGCGGACCAACCAACAACTGGAGCGCTTCCTGAGATGCTTTGTTGCCGACCTGTCCGGCAGAACCTCGATTCGCGTCGCCGTGGCCGTGGCACCCAGTACCTAGTCGACTGGGAAGGCTACGGTCCGGAAGAGCGGTCCTGGGTCCCCGGGCAGTTCATCCTGGACCCCACTCTCATCCAAGACTACCGTCGTAGGGTATCCTCTCAGCCTGGACCGTCAAGAGACAGTCCTGGAGAGGGGGGTACTGTCACATACACAGGTCAGGTGATGCGCAAAGGTCATAGGAAATGAGCGTGTCACAGGGTATATAAACAGGAAACGGGATTTCCTCTGTGCCCTGCCGACTCAATCGCTTCACTCACGTGAGTATACCCTTTACCTTGTGTATGAGTGTGAACGAAGGTTCCGGTGGGAATCTAAACTCTGTGCTTAGAGTGTTCACAGATCCAAGAGCGTGATTAACCAGCCCTCTCGCTTCTGTCCACGCTTGGGCTCATCCTGCACGCTACCCGGGCGATCTACACTCGCAAGGTACATTCTCGTTCACTTTAACGTCTGTGACATGTAAATAACACCGTTACCAGCATCTCTTTGTCTCCAAGCTACCACATGTACTTTACTTTCATAGCTTTCCACCAGACAATAAACACTATTTCTAATGACAAACGGCACTTGCCAAAGCTATAATAGTGCCTTGCCAAATAAATAAAATGAACAAATAGCAAGCAGCCTCATAAGGACTACGAGGTTTTACTATGTGAGAAATAGGCGGAACAAATCTGCAATTACCGCATTTCAAGAAGCTGTGAAATGAGAAAACATTATAAATTTATAAAGATTGTTACAGCCATTTGTGTGCCAGTTTAGATGATGTAAATGACAATAACAATGTGAGTACCAGTGAACATATCAGAAACAATAGTGACATTCTGTAAGTAATATGGCAGCAACAAACACAAGCGTTTTCAAATTAGTTGTGTGGAATGTTCAATTGCAAATATAAACATATTTATAAGATGGGGGAAAAAGCACTCAGTATCATTCTTGGTGTTCAATCAGCACAGAGTGTGCGCGGGGGGTGTATCTAATTAAATTATACATTCTCATGTTCAGTCTGAGAGAGAGAATGAACATAGCGAAAGCCATTCAAATGCAGAACATTCCAATAAACAGATTATAGCACAGATTGTGATTATTTGCCTAAGAACTATTGCAATTTATAAATCCATACGATAAATGACCTTACTACTGAAGGGGGGAGGGGGTTCATAGGAAGGATGCATGATCATAAATAAAAAGCAAATAAATTATTTACTACTTACCACAACTTTGCTTCCAGTTATCTGCATGCAGTGGCCAGCGAAGGGAGTTAATGAACAAAAAGACACAAACAGCACAATCATTAGTAGGAAAAAAGTATGTTCTGCATTAGCCAGCTGAAGTATTATTGCACCATAATAAATCAGTTACACAATGACCCTCTCTACTAAACAGTCTACAACAGATTACACAACAAAAAAGGTGTAGAAAGAGGGTTTACACAGACCAAATTGATCTCTCTGCATGAGACTGATCCCTCTGCATTTGCTGTGAGATGGCAAAACATAACTGAACTAAAGCTGCATTCCATATTTAAAGTAGTATAGATTTTGTGTTTGTGTGTATAACCCATGTACTCCTTAATACAGCCTTGGTGTTCTCACCTATACTTATCATTCTACCTATATTAATCATTCCCTATATGCAACACATTACATGTCATTATAAGTTGACTTTTACTTGGTGTAATATGTATATTATTATAGAGTGTAATAGTAATTTATTTATTATTTTAAAATAAACCTCAAAATCCTATTTTATTCATACATGCTAAAACCAAAATACCCATACAACAAGACTACATCAGGTGCCACTGGACATTTCTGTCAAGTGTCACAGTTGTACATAATAGCAGCAGGGTTTTTTTTTAAACAAGGCTGTTATCTGGCAGCAAAACAACCAAAACAACCATAAATGCTAAAACAGCACTTTAAGTTGCTTTGGTTGTTTTTTTATTAAAAGCGTGTCAAAATATGAAGACATTTATAAATATGCCAGAATCAATTTAACGGTACTTTTTACAATGTCTATATGCTTGGTCAAATATGATTATTTCACACCCTCATGAAAAAATGGACATTATTGTCAAGAGCCTTAAGTGGAGCTGCACAAACAAGTAAAAAATGGTTTACTAAAAAGTCTGTCCAGTGTGTATCTGTGGCTGGGGGGGAGAAATAATACTAGGAACTATTAGAATTGTGCAGTCATGTGATAAGGATATTGCCCTTATGAAGAAGGACCAGTAAACTTCACTTCACACAACATGTTGTCTTAACAGGAGCTGGGCCTTTATATCCTCGAGGCCTACTCATAATCAGACCATGAAATCTTGCAGAGAACAAATCAGTTTATTTATTTATTAATCTCCTGCCACTATGTCAGTTCATCTGTCTTTCATCAATGGCTTGCTTGATTATAATAAAGGAGGTATCATTAAACAGTGCACTTTTTATATTAGTTCACAGTTCACAATTTTATACTAATAAAATATTAATCAATAATAACAAATTCTAAAGTGTGCAATTCAAACATTTCATCTCCTTGCCAAAGACTGTTGCTTTAACATGGCAGATTTTCCATCCCATGAAATAATCACAAATACAATCAATCTGTGCTCAGGAAGTATGCAAAGCTCATGTTTTTCATTATGCTACACAAGAAAGATAATTTTCAATGGCAAAAAGTATGCTTTGGCACATTCAGTGACATTCATGTATGTTTGTCACAGTGTTCAAAATCAAGAGACAGAGAGGGAAAACAAGAGATCGTCATGCAACCTTGCTTTCATTGTGTACTGC
Organism: Hydrocynus forskahlii; assembly: GCA_037974365.1. Lineage (NCBI taxonomy): Eukaryota > Metazoa > Chordata > Actinopteri > Characiformes > Alestidae > Hydrocynus > Hydrocynus forskahlii. The sequence continues at coordinate 21,120 of JBBPCX010070078.1, read as the reverse complement.
GTACATTCTCACAAACAGGGTTGAAGCACTTTCTGGGGGAAAAGAAGTTTGACTAGGGTCTTTTGAAATTCTTTTTGCTGAGGCTTCTTATTAGAGTGATACTGCTAGAAGAGGCTGTGTGTCAGAGGCCAAAAAATATGAAGAAAATATTTCTGCACAGAAGCAACGCAAAGAACTGAAATAAATAATAGTATGTTCCTCCATTAATTTCTTTACAAGCCAAAACTAACAGCAAACCCTGTAAGCTCTATGATCCTTACTCCTCCTTACATACTGTCTCTTGCTAACACATGAAATGCCACGAAGAGATACAGACTGAGGCTCAGCTATAATGGATAGCTTAGTTGCCCCACTAATATTTGTGTTGCAAAGCTCACCTGAAACATAATTTACTGCAGATGGACCCACAAGCTCTCAGAGCTGGCCAAAGATGAGGTGACCTGGACACCCCCTTTATTCAAGCATTTTTAGCAAGGGTGTGCTATGGCATAGTGGCAGTGTTGCATTTTCATATCATAGCCTCTCTAACCCTCACTTAACTACACTTGTAATAGCACCATTGGTCCAGCATAAATGGAGATGGACATTATAGTAAAGAGTGACAGGGTGTGTGGCCATTCACATTATTCTATTTCATGCAATACAAGAATTTATGAAATGTAATATTATGTCCTTTGTGCACACAATGAATTAGTTACCAACTGCCTATGAGCATATGTTTGATGTTTGACTATATTGTTAAGGATTTAAAGCTGGGATTTATATATTTTTCCAATTGTGTCAGGTATCGGATAATATTTTACGCTTTAACTATTAAAATTTTATTGAAATAATTTGTTGTAATAAAGTTAATGAACACAGGCTTCCTGAGTACTATGTTAAAAGAATCGCGTACATAGCTGTTTTCCATTGGACATTGTTTTTTTCCTCTTACCAACACACCTTAGGGGACCCAATGTACTACTGCAAATGTTAACCAGACAGAAACAACATTTGAAGCACATATTTTTATTTGACTGTCATTCATTTTAAAGCCCTGAAGCAACCAGTAAATGAGGCATAAAGAGAAATACCATAATTTTTTATTTCTATATATTTTGTCATGGATCTAATTCTCATCATCAACCAAATATATTACTAAACTATATAAGAAGGTTAACAATTAATAAGAAGGTTAACAGTGAATACGTTCTGCAGGAATCCCATAAGGATTTCATTATTCTACTCTTGAGTTGAATTCTTAAGAGGAAAGATGAGAGAGGAGGAAAACCTTCCACTGCTGGTGTAGTTGCATTACTGGCAAAAGTGTGTTGCATTTGTGGTAAACTGCTCTTATCAAATAAAACCACATCTTTCCCCTGGAAAACAAAACACACATTAGGCTAGTTTCCAGCCCACTCTTGCCTTGTCACAGCTTTGTATACAGTGACTAGTGTAGCTAGTAGCTAGTGAGCACATCTAATGTTGCTGTTGAAGAGATGGGATGTAGCAGGAGGGACACCCAAATTCTGCTTTTCATGCCCATTTCCAAACAGCTCATACAGCTCTCATAAATAATCTACAATGCTCTGTCCTGCTTGTGTATTAGGGCCACTGAAAAGCTCAATCCCATGTCATTACTATCATTATTAATTATCAAAATAATAGCAGACATTTAACAAACAAACACACACACACACAAAATGGGTACCAAAGGCCAGGGACAGGCAAATCTTTCTTGAAGAGTGGTTTACGACAGAATACCTACTCCTTTGGTGTTTCAGCACAGCACAGGTTCAGGGGGACCTACTTCATAAAGAGAATAGGGATCCCACCCAAAAGCCAAGGATTACCCTGTAAGGCTGTAGTTTAGAAGCTTTTATAAGTTTATGGTGATGAATGAGTCATTTTCCAGATTACCGAGCAGGCACTATGATGTTTACCAAATTCTAATGAAAACTTGATCCCCACAATATAAAGGATACTGCAATACAACCAAAGTGTTTTGATAAGCACCCAGGAAAAGGTAAGGAAGTTAAAAAAAAAAAAGAATAAATAAACTTTAATCAAAGTTGTGGGCTTTAGCAGAAAAGGCAGAAAGCAGATCAGGTTAAGCTCATCATTCCAAAGTGTCTTGAAGAATGTCATATGTTTCATCCCCACTCTCTTCACACAGTTTTACTCTAAGGCTACCCCCCCATAGGGATGTGGCACACTTACAGATTTGGCTGTGGCAGAGATATACTGGACCACCATCTCTCGCTTAGTGCTGAGGTCCTTTCCACGCAAAGGAGCCTTGCGGTCCTCATTCAGGTTCATATCCTCCTGCAGACAAGCATACGGATGCAAGCACACACACACACACACCCCAAGGAAGGAGTTAGGAAGGAATTGAATTAATTAATAGAGAACAAGCAGTAACTGGGAGTAATGACACAAATGTGAAAAGTGAAGAGTGTGGGAAGAGTGCATAAAAATCATGTATAGTACTAAAGCAGCCAGCCTATCAAGGAAGGACAGAGAGCTCTATGATGTGGGTGATAGTAGCCTAGTGGGTAAAACACTTGTCTGTTAACCTGATGACCACAAAGTCGCAGGTTCAAACCCCGACTCTCTACCACTGACTTAACCCTCAGTCGCTCTGGATCAGAGCATCAGCCAAATGCCCCATTTACCATCACCATCACACAGAAACGTCCATTACTGAACAGAGCCATATTGTTTCATTTAAATACGTTTCATTTTAACTTTTCAGCAGTGTGAAGGTCCTACAGAACTGCCATAATCTACGACATGTCTTTGAAGAATGTTATTGCCAACTCTGAGTTATAGAGCTTTGTTGCCACCTTGTGAGAAAAGAGGGGGTTGCATGTCATTTTATTGCACGAAGGAGGGCATTGTTGCTTTAGATGAGCGAGCTTTAAAAAACAAACACACAAAATTGCAGACAATGGTGAAAGGGTACTGAGGCATCATCCCATTTGACTTCAATCATTTTTATTTTGTTAATATTTAATAAAATCAGCAAATCTTTTCAAGGACATTTCAGATTAGGATACTTTTCTTTTACTACTTTACTTCTGGACCAATGTTTTATTAAAATCAGCATTACACAAAGCACTGAAAATGACATGTGCATTATAAGAGTTGAGCTGCAAGCCTATGGGGCACTAACACTGAATGAAATGGGGGCCTTCAAAAATTATTTTCTTTGCCTTATTATTGCCTTATTATATCTTCACAGGATGGAATTATTGAACCCAGAGGCTGTGACAAATGAAAAAAAAGAAGCAGACTACTTAATAGGAGTAGGAGGGGTTTTATTTATATTTTTTTTAATCCTTTGTCTCTTTACTAAAACGTGAGGCCAGCTGGATTACACCCCATCTAGCAAGACACAATTGATCTTAAGACTGGAGGAACTTCAAAAAAGTCAGATTCAAAGAACACCACAATACCCAGTACATCCCATTAAAAAGGAAGAAAAGTACAGCATGTCTCTTAACACTCTACACTCAACTGTTAAGTCAAATGTTAATTCAAGATTATTTCTCTTCCCATCCTGCAAACAGGATGCTAAATTGGTACAATTGCACCAGAAGACTGAACAAGGCAGCTTTGGTTATGCAGTACCTAACCACTGAAATGGCAGCAGGCTCTTTTGTCAACCTGACAAGCTCTGAGTATGAAAGTATATGGGGGGGGCATTATTGAGCATCTGCTAAGGTCACCCTCTGACCTCCTACATCAAGAGTAACATGAATAATTATTTTAAAATCATGCTATTTGTATTAACAGTTTGTGAAACAATTACCTTATTCTTAAAATCAGAGACAGGTGTAGACTGCCGTCTACATGTTTCTCTTATTTCGTTACTGTTACTGCATTTACAGACTAAAACAGGAAGAAAATATGGAGAGGAACTAGTTGTCCAGCAGAACATCTGAAGGCAAATGAACAAATAAAATTTTGAAACCCTGTACTGTCAGGAAAAAAACGATATACAATACAGTAAACCCCCACTTATCGCAGGGCAGGGGTTACATTCCAAGAGCAACGGGAGCATTACCCTCAACCCCAGAGCATTACCCTCACCTTTCCCTGGTTTGTGTCCTCCTCAGTCTTTAGTTTCTGTTTTTCATGTCTGGCCCTGAAGCCGTGTTCTGTTCATAATAAATCATCTCTTCATATGGAAGTCTGCACCTGTGCCTCCTTTTCTCAGTCCGGACAGGGCCAGTTCGTGACAGAATGCTCCATCCAGCAAGGCACAGCAGACTTGGCCAGCGTCCCCACCTTGCGCTGGACCTGGCGAATCGAAAATGCCGGCCACCACAGCAGCTACAACATGCTGGGCCACTTCTCCAGTGTCTCTGGCACGCTGTTCACCCTTCCCAGCGTCTTCAGCTGGCCGTTCAGTGTCTCCAGACCGTCCTTTTGCTCCCCCCCGTATCCAGCATGTCCGCCAGCTCCTCTTGCGTGTCCAGCACGCACTGGACCCGACAAAACCAAGATGGCGGCCCCCACAACGGCGATAACACGGCGTTCAGCTCCAGCGTCTCCAGCTCACCATTTAGCTTCTCCAGTGTGTCTTCAGTCCTAAGTCTATTCCATCTACGGCAGGGGGACCACCCGGTGAGTGAATACACAGCAGAGTTCCGCACCCTGCCTCCAGTCTATGAAGTACTATGAAGGTTTGGCTCCCTGCCTGAAAGACGAGCTGTCTGGCATCGAGCTACCCATGACACTGGAGGGCATGATTCAGCTCAGCCTCCATGTGGACCTTCGCATCAGCTCAGCTCTCTCCATGGCCCCGGCCAGCCGCTGAGCTCTCTCCGTGGCCCCAGCCAGCCGCTCAGCTCCTTCCGTGGCTCCAGCGTGCAGCTATCCCCCTGTGGCTCAAGCGCACAGCTTCCCCCCGTGGCTCCAGCGCGCAGCTTTCCTAAGCCGCGGCCCCTGCACCGGTCACTCAAGCCGCGGCCCCTGCACCGTTTCCGAACTGGCTGCCTGAGTCCCTGACCCTGCACCCGTTTCCGAACCGGCCAGGCCCAGCTCGTGACCCTGCACCGGCCAGGCCCAGCTCGTGACCCTGCACCGGCCAGGCCCAGCTCCTGACCCTGCACCGGCCAGGCCCAGCTCGTGACCCTGCACCGGCCAGGCCCAGCTCGTGACCCTGCACCGGCCAGGCCCAGCTCCTG
>JBBPCX010070078.1:0-15846 GCA_037974365.1 Hydrocynus forskahlii | reverse complement strand
ACCCTGCTGTAAGTAAAGGACTCCCAGCTGAACAGAGATTAGGTGCTATTATTTTCTGTCTGTTCACTGGTCCTCTGTTTTGTGCACTTTTGTATTTAAGTGGTTCTTACCTTAGTTGAGTTATGGAGCATTACCTTCACCTTTCCCCGGTCTGTGCCTTCCTCAGTCTTTAGTTTCTGTTGTTTGTGTCTGGCCCTCGAGTAACATTGCTCTCAGCAATATTTGACCCCCAAAATTATGCATGTTGCACCAGAAAAAAAAAATCAAAAATTGCACGTTTTACAAGAATACTGCACACAAGAGAAAAATATTGCACAGAATAGAAGTATTGCACAGAAGGGAAATATTGCACACAAGAGAAGCTTCCACTTATCAGTCCATGGTATTTGGATGTGTGTGTGTGTGTGTGTGTGTGTGTGTGTGTGTGTTTGAGGTCAGCTGCAGTGTTGGTTGTACACTCTGACAGCAGCTGGAAGGAAAGACCTGTGGAATCTTTCCTACCCAGCAGCAGCCTGTTACTGAAAGAGCTGCTCAGTGCTGTCAAAGTCTCCTGCATGGGGTGGGGGATGTTATCCAGTAGTAATGAAAACCTTGCCACCATTCTCCTGTCAGTCACAACCTCCACTGGGTCCAGAGGGCATCCTAGAACAGACCTGGCCCACCGTATCAGCATGTTCAGCTTCTTTCTGTCCCCAGCAGTGATACTGTTACCCCAGCACAGCACACCTTGAAAGATGGCTGATGCCACTACGGAGTCATAAAAGGTCTTCAGGAGCAGCCCCTGCACTCCAACAGGAACAGGCTGCTCTGGTCATATTTGGTGAGGGCATTCGTGTTGTCAGTTCAGTCTAGTTTATTGTTCAGCTGAGATACTTGTAGCTCTCCACACCCTCAATGTTGATACCTTGGATGTTCAATGGCTGCAGTGGAGGTGCCTACAGAGGTCTACCAGCTCCTTGGTTTTTCCAGTGTTGATCTGGAGGTAGTTCTGCCAGCACCAGTCCACAAAGTCCCTTGTCAGTTCTCTGTACTCCCTGTCATTCCCATCAGTGATGAGGCTGACTGCAGTGTAGATAGTGAGACGTCTGCAGTGTAGATAGTGAAGAGAAACAGTGCCAGAACCATTACCTGCGGGGCCCCAGTACTGCATATGACCCTGTCCGACACAGCTCTGGGCTCTCACATATCGTGGTCGGTTAGTGAGGCAGTTCAGGATCCATGTTGTGAAGTGATGGTGTTGTGTTGAAGGTACTGGAGAATCAAAGAACATGATTCTCACAATGCTCCCAGCGGTCCCCAGGTGATAGAGGGAACGATGTATGAGGTGAATGACGGCATCATCCACTCCAGTGCCAGGTTGGTTCAGCAAACAGAAGTGATAAGCCCACCAAGGGCCGAAGCTGAGCAAGGACCAACCGCTCAAAGGTCTTCATCTGGTTGGATGTCAGAGCCACCAGCCTGTAGTTGTTGAGGTCCCTGGGATGTGGGGTCTTTGGCACTGGTATCACACAAGGTTTTCCGAAGTTGTGGTACTCTTCCCAGCTTCAGGCTCAGGTTGAAATTACTCAGTTCTCTCTTAAACTAGATGGCTGAAATAGATACACTGGAGCAGTGTTTAGGATGTGTGCTGGATGCCGTGGTTGGGGGGGCAGTGAGCAGCGAGTGTGGAAGCAGTGTGAAGTGTAGAGGTGGTGTGAAGTGTCCGAGGTGGAACAGAGGTGGGGATGGTGTGTCTGTAGCAGAGGTTGGAGATTGCATCACATAGGGCAGTTTGTGTGTAGAGGCAGGGGCTGATGAATCAAAAACAAATTGGTTCAGTTCATTTGCCCACCTCACATCTCCCACCGGCAGAGAGTTCTGTTCTTTGTGGCCTGAGATGTTTCTAAGGCCTCTCCAGACTCCACTGACATTGTTCTGCTGAGGCAGGTTTTCCATCCAGCGCTTATTGTTTCTGGTGGGGAATGTAGCAAACGGGGTGAAAGTGGGCAGTGTGAAGTCCAGGGATGCATGGTTAAAATTACCTGAGATGAGAAACGAAGCTTGAGAGTGCTTTGTCTGCATCCTGCTGACCACAGAGTGAAGAGAGTCACAGGCTGCATCCACATTGGCCAAGGGGGGGGGGGACATACACAGCAACTGTGATAACATGAGAATTTCCTAGGGATATGGTATGAGTATGGTCGCATGCTGACGGCTAACAGCTCAATGTCTCTACTGCAGAGTTGTTCTTTCACAGTGATGTGTCCAGGGTTACACCCTCTGTCGTTCACAAATACTGCCAGTGCCCCTCCTTTCCTCTTATCGCTCTCCTTCGTCCTGTCCAGCAGGTGGAACCCGGGCAGCACAATGTTCGTGTCCGGAGTTAGCGATGTTAGCCAGGTCTCTGTTAGCATCATCATGCTACATTTCCGGAATTCAGTCTAGTGCCAGGTTAGCGCCACTAGCTCGTCCATCTTGTTGAGAGAGATCTTACATTCCCTCTCGGGCAACGACATTCCCTCCCGGTGCAGCACCTCCGTCTCTTCCTCCTCAGCTTGCTGGGGATGACATGTCTGCCAGCTGACAGCACTGCTGTGGGCCGCAGTGCTACTAGCCACACACATGAGAACAAAACATAAAATACACAACAGAGATGGCCAAAACTAGCATAAAACGGTAGCGCATAGCGTCGGATTTTTAGTAACTAGAAATTAAATTAAAAAGTAAAGAGAATAAAAATAGTAAAATAAAGAAAGAAATAAGCAGAGCTGCCGCAACAGGCAGCCACTTACTGGGGACACCAAAAGTAAATAATTATTTATTCAAAATGATCTGTTGATCAAATTGCCATGCTCAGCCAGGGCCTATTAAATCTGTTCAAACATTAGAAGCTACAAAAATGCTTCTCTAAAAGTTAAACTAATTCTAAAATTGTGTTTCAGATTTCCTTCAAGAGAAGGTTTAAATGTAGCAAGTGTGCGCAGCAAAACAGACAGCTTTGATGTCAAGGGAATTAGATTGAAGTGGGACTTGTGTGTGTGTGCCCCAAGTCCATGAGCATTAAACCTCAAGGTTGGGTATATATGTAGTGCTTAGAAATGCCAGACAAATAACAGTAATAATAATTAGGGTGTCACGCAAATTTAAAAAATCGAATTAATTAGATCTCTGATTAATTAAGCTAACTAATCTCACACATTTTGTCTATAAAAGTATTTAGAAATGTAAATAAATTTTGGCACATGAGTGAAAGAATAAACAACATTACAGACTTTCAACATCTTTTTATTTAATAACTGTTTTTGCACTGGTCATGTGCTTACTGCACATGACCAGTGCAAAAACAGTTATTAAATGGTTACAGCAATCAAAAATATGACCTAATATGCTGAGGGAAAAAAAAACAAAAATGCTTCAGCAAGAACAATGATAGAACTAAGTCCATCTATAAGGTGCAGCTTAAGACAATGTATATACAAGCATGGGTGTTCTGATGATTTTTGCTGCCTTGTCAAAAAATGCTATGGTAGTGCAAGTCAACAGCAGAGTCTATCGATACATGCTACCCTATCTAAAAATGCTACCTTGAAACTTATAGTTTATACAGTCAGTTTAGCACTGATAATGTTGAGAAATAGGCAAATCATATGCATAATCTGAGAAAAATATATTTTATTTAAATGAAAAGAACCTAGATAGATAGAGGTGCATAAAGCCAGTTTATACAGTAAGGTTCTAACACTGAGAAATGTTACAGTGAAGCAGGATGTTTTGACGATTCATGCCACCCTGTGGAAAAATGCTCCCTTGAAGTTTATACAGCTGCCAGTGTCCCAAGGTAGCACAGATTTATGACCGTGGCACTGAATCGTAAGAATGTGGAACATGCGCAGAAGGGCACGATAGCACCTCTCGGTGGATAGCATGTTTCGACAGAACACAAAACTAGGTTAAAGTGACGTGGTGCAATTAATCAGCATAATTTGTTTTTAACATGTTATTTTTTCTGTGATTAATTGATCAAAATTAAGGTGTTAATGTGACATCCCTAATAATAACAATAATAATAAAAACAGCAACAACTCCAAACAATTAGCATGGTGAATGCATAATGTGTACTAGTTAGAGCACAAAGGAATTACAAGTCAAGCCATGGCACTGCTAGAGACAGCTCAGATCTTTCAGCTCCCATTGCATACTTACATTCAGGTCCATAAATATTGGGACATCGACACAATTCTAATCTTTTTGGCTCCATACACCACCACAATGGATTTGAAATAAAACTAACAAGATGTGCTTTAACTGCAGACTTTCAGTTTTAATTTGAGGCTATTTACATACAAATCAGTTGAACAGTGTAGGAATTACAACAGTTTGTATTTGTGCCTCCCACTTTTTAAGGGACCAAAAGTAGTGGGACAAATTAACAATCATAAATCAAACTTTCTCTTTTTAATACTTGGTTGCAAATCCTTTGCAGTCAATTGCAGCCAGAAGTCTAGAATGTATAGACATCACCAGATGTCGGGGTTACATCCCTGGTGATGCTCTGCTAGGCCTCTACTGCAACTGTCTTCAGTTCCTGCTTGTTCTTGGGGCATTTTCCCTACAGTTTTGCCCTCAGCAAGTGAAATGCATGCTCAATCGGATTCAGGTCAGGTGATTGATTTGGCATCGCATAATATTCCACTTCTTTGCCTTAAAAAACTCTTTGGTTGCTTTTGCAGTATGCTTCGGGGTCATTGTCCATCTGCGCGGTGAAACGCCGTCCAACGAGTTCTGAAGCATTCTGAATTTGAGCAGATAATATTGCCCTTCACAATTCATCCTGCTGTTTTTGTCAGCAATCACATCATCACATTGGCAGCCATACATACCCATGCCATGACACTACCACCACCATGCTTCACTGATGAGGTGGTATGTTTTGGATCAGGAGCAGTCCATTTCCTTCTCCATACTCTTCTCTTCCCATCACTCTGGGACAAGTTGATCTTTGTCTCATCTGTCCATAGGATGTTGTTCCAGAATTGTAAGGGCTTTTTTAGATGTTGTTTGGCAAACTCTAATCTGGCCTTCCTGTTTTTGAGGCTCACCAAAGGTTTACATCTTGTATTCACTCTGGTGAAGTCTTCTCTTGATTGTTGACTTTCACACACATACACCTACCTCCTGGAGAGTGTTCTTGATCTGGCCAACTGTTGTGAAGGATTTTTTCTTCACCAGGGAAAGAATTCTTCAGTCATCCACCACAGCTCTTCACAGGGTTTTTTGGTGTTGCTGAGCTCACCGGCACGTTCTTTCTTTTTAAGAATGTTACGAACAGCTGATTTGGCCACACCTAATGTTTTAGCTATCTCTCTGATGGGTTTTTTTTATTTTTCAGCCTAATGATGGCTTGCTTTCACTGTAAGTGACAGCTTTGGATCTCATATTGAGAGTTGACAGCAACAGATTCCAAATGCAAATAGCACACTTGAAATGAACTCTAGACCTTTTATCTGCTCCTTATAAATAAGATAATGAGGGAATAACACACACCTGGCCATGGAACAGCTGAGCAGCCAATTGTCCCATTACTTTTGGTCCCTTAAAAAGTGGGAGGCATATATACAAACGGTTGTAATTCCTACACCATTTACCTGATTTGTATGTAAATACTCTCAAACTAAAGCTGAAAGTCTGCAGTTAAAACACATCGTTTGTTTAATTTCAAATCCATTGTGGTGGTGTATAGAGCCAAAAAGATTAGAATTGTGTCGATGTCCCAATATTTATGGACCTGACTGTGTAACTGACAGAGGGATAAAAGAAAGTGTTTACATGATTTGTGCATTTTTAATATGGCTGCACACAGTACCACATTGCAGTACCAGGACACAAATTTAGGATTAGGACTATTTAGGATTTTTCAACATTGGATCATATGCTGGGCTGCTTTGACTTGGTATAAGTGACTAACTTACCATCATCTTCTCAAACAAGTCTACAATCTCTTTTTCAGAGAGGTTCATAGAGCGCTCGTCAAATAAAGGCTGGGGGACAGGCAGCTCCGACTGAGTGGAGATGGGGTCTGTGGGGTGTTGGATAAGAGGCTTCTCTTTCTTCATGCCTTGTTTCCTAAAACTTGTGATCCTGTCGCGCTGTAGGGGAAGAGAGTTGTAATTTTTAACAATAATTTTAACAAAATTTTCTTTTACACAAAAGCAACATTTAAATTTTTTTTTTTTACAATGTAGCCCTCAAAAGAGACTACACTAGATGGTACAGTCCTGTTAATTGGGAAAAGGTATCCTTATGTGAAAATTCCTTATGAGAGGCCTCTGTGACCCATATGAAAATGAACATAATAAGACAATAAAGGAACAGAGAGGGAAAAACATTATCCCCTGAAAGTTCCAATGACAACATTCACTTACCTGTACTCTAACATTCATTTACCAGCATTGTTTTACAATGAAAATGTTTAAAAAATAATATGTTCACCATGTACAGAAGAGACATTACTAGCATTAATTTGGCATGACAACACACACACATCAGCAATGACACAGACAGCAAGGCATTACTACTTGTTAATTTATATAAGAAAAGTAGAAGTTATGATGTGACTGCCAGCATTTTTATCAGTTAATAGGTGAGACAAACTACAGGGCCATGCACCAGTCACTGTTAGTTTCTAATTATTAAAGTGGATCTTAAATGGGATGGGTGGGGCCTGCATGTACGCAAAGTGAAAAAAGAAATTCATTTTAAAACAAAAGAAAACATAAATAATTTTATCATGGCACAGATTCTTATAAAAATGAAACTGTTTGAGGAGAGAGTGTAAAGTCAAACAAATTAAAATGACAAGGGCAGTCAAGTAAATCTGAAAGTGCTGACATCATTGTTCTTCAATGTGTCTGAATAAACAGCAGAAGAACTTTGGACTGATTGACAGTAACAGGAATGACACTAAAGTCAGAAAAAATGGCTTTACATGTATTTTTGGCTTTGATCTCTCTTTAAGTTTCAGAAAGCTTATGCAGTCAAATAGAGATGAAGAAGTGCAAGAAATGAAATGCAAACAAAATATAAGAACAAACACCTTACCATGTCATCAGCCAATGTTTTTATATGTATGTTCTGTTGAAAGGAAGGGAGAAGAAGGGAACGGAAGGGAAGGGACAACACAAAAATGAGGGCAAATGTCACCACCATTGTGTATATGTGCTTATAAAGCTGTCGTCCCTTAACAGGGACGCATACACACAAATCCAGTGGATAAGGAAAGTTTTCAGACCCCTTCCATAATTTGACAAAACATTTTAAACCCCTGTTGTTGCTTTGTCACTGTGGAGTACTGTGACTGATCATTGAAAATTTGAATTTAATCCATCTTGAACACAATGAAACATGAAGGGGTCTGAAAACTTTCCATATGCACTGTTCATATTAATAGAAAAACATGCAGAGGGAGACATTCCAAATGACAATCTTAACATAAAAAGGTAGCCATTACACGGTCATAAAAAATGGTATTTTTCAGAATGCAAATTCTGTCATTGTGGAGGTACCCTCAAGTGTACATCTACAGTACCGTTAGTTAGGAAACACAATTTTACTATATTCCATTGCCCCTTCGTCTTGTGAAAGTGAATGCAGTGTATCTTAAATCTCATTTAAGGTGCAAAATGGGACCTTACTAACCATTTTGTACTTTTGTGGGAACATTTAAATTGATAATGCCTTAGGAAACTAAAATTTACCTATTAACATATTTTGTTTCCTACTATATAGGGAGAGTCTGAGATTCCCTTACAACCATGTTAAACCAGATGGTTAGCCAACCAGTTCCTTCAGGGTATCCATGCTATATGTCCATCAAAAGCCATTAAAGTGTACTTTTCTGCCCATCTGCATGATAAACCCTCAAGTTAAGCTAGGAGCCCAACATGTTTCACTGAACTACATTTAAACTGGACTTTCAACACTCCAACAAACCTCAGGGCAAGTCTACGAATTTTTGACTGCCTAAAAATCCAACATCATACAATAGTTATTATTTTGGTTGCTGAGCCCCTTAGATCAGCCTGTCCCTCAGAATCACAGCTTGGCTTCTTTACCAAGAGAATCACAAAACACTTCCAGGAAGGACAGGCTCAGTTTTCTGACCTCGCATATAATGCAAACCAGAGCACGCCGGAGTAGGAGATGGGGCTCCATATGCTGCATGGTGCTAAGAGAGTGCTAACAGACACAACTGTGCTGAGGAACTGCCATCAAACAGGCCCTCCTGCAGGCTTTCTGACACTCACCACAGCTAATCTGGACTTATTGCTCATCTCCCCAGCCCTTCATTTCCATTTTGCACTGCCCCCAGGCTATATTTTTCACCTTGGTTTTATCTTCACTAAAAAATATCAGTAGTGGAAGGGGGATGTTCAAAAGCAAGAATGAACAAATACCCCTTAACTGACCATGCAATGGAATATAGACAATTATTCTAAACTATTTCCCTATTTGACAAAGAGCCACTAGGTGGCACACACCAATTTGTAATGAATACTTTATGATTCATCAGCTAAAAGACTAAGAACAGCTGTAAAATTATTCTACACCCAAACTAGGAACATTGAAGATTACCAAGACCATCTGCTGAGGAAATAATTTCTGCTGAACATTAAAAAAAACAAAAAAAACAGTTCTATACAGTACCAAATTGCTTTTAGTAGACTTTCAAGTCAAGGACCCCACATACAGAACTATACAGAATCCCTTTGCTAAAGGCATATGATAACTTATTATCTATGACACTTTCTGATGCTTTGAGGGACAGGTGGTTTACACAGATTAACTTCAGGTTAGTGAAAACTACAAAGTAAATAATACAGGCCATGTTTTAAACATGCTATAGTCCATGCCACGTAAAGCTGAAATAAGTATGCTGTTGTGTACTTTTTGTGGTGTTGTGTATGCTATTGCTTATGTGGCAGGTAAAGGGGTAATTCTGCATTCGGTCACCAAATTCAGCAGGAGTCAATCAAAATCTAGCAGTGCATAGAGAGGAGGGAGAGGAGAAAGGAGAGGAGGGAGAAAAAAAGAAGCAGCAGCAGAAAGCTGCCGTGCTACACACTATAGTTTTTTGCAACTTTAGGGAAGTTACTTAAACGGTATCAGTGGTACAAAAAACACACTTTAACCAGGTAAAAGAGTGAGTGAAATTCCTCCTGAGAAAGTGAACTTAAAAAGAGAGAGACACTTTGTTGCTGTGCAATAATGAAGCAGCAGAGATTGCAGAGTCCCGACAAAGTTGATATCCAAGTTTGACAACAGAAAGGTCAGAAATTAACCTGAAACTCCAGTTAGCTGGATGGCGGGCCAGTCCAAGACGAGAGGATCTACTTCTCTTCCTCCCTCCCCCCAGTGTGGTAGGACTGAATTGATATTGACACAAATTAAATGGGCCCCAACGATAAAATGTAAACTCTGAGCTAAAAGACTCAAACTGAATACAAAAAGGTATTTTCATTTATAATTTTTTTGCTGCTGTTTCAAGGTTAACTGCCAGTTTTATTTAACATATAAAGGTTATCTAAAATTTATTTGTGTGTGGGTGTGTATGTGTGTGGTTCAATACTGTTATTCAACCCCAGGACTCTTGAGCGTACTTAAAATCTTCTGAAACTGGTCCATGTTAATAAGCTTAGACTAGCAGTGTACTCAAGGTTGCATGTACAGCATTATACTCATAGCCCAGATGGAGGTTAAAGTATTTTTGGCAAGCCAGCCAGGAGCCCAGTGAAGCTGAATATCAATATTGAACTTTAACATGGATTTCATAGGCAATCTGGTGTTAAAATTCCAAATGCAGTAATTGTGAGTGGAGCAAGATGGTGAGGTGCTTGAGTTCCTTAGTAAGTATGGTGCCATCCAAAGAACTGTTTTAGTTGATGACAATTCTTGAAATTTCTTTCAAAACCTGACGGTTGAGTTTTTGACCGGTTCAGCTGTAGCACATTTAAAACCGATTTTACCAGTACACACACTGAGATGACCCCAGTGTTGAGTATTGGGATAGGGCCCTAGGTAGTTCTTACACTACTAAGCGTGGCAATAGTGGTACTAGAACATACTTGACAGAGCTGAGAGAGTTAGCAAAGTTAAGCGGCAAAGACTATGGGGTAGTCTGATGATGCAGATCAGTGATGACATTGAAAGTATCCAGCGTGTAGATGAGGAGCCTGTGACTGCACTCATTGAGACTCCCGTAGAATCACCACCAACTAATATCTCTTTAGTACTACCACCTTTCAGTTCCACTCCCCCCAGTCCTCTGCAGGGTGATGTACAGGTCACCGTACCCATGCAAGCTAGTAAGGAAAATCAGCTTCATTACATTCTGTAAGTGATGTGACCCACAAATACAGAAAGTCATGGTTGAGCACACTGTAAGGAAGGGAGGATGCTGGTGCACACTAGGGCTGCACAACATAGCGCAAATTTCCCATCATCGTGATATCAACCCGCGCGATATACATATCGCAAAAGACTGACTGAACTGCGATAAATGGTGTCTTTCAAAGCTCTTCATATCAACATATTTGGCCAATCAGCTGGAGTCCTACTGCCTTATGCCCGCCCCCTAGTAGTGAGTGCTAAGCACATGGAGAGTAGAGCTGTAATACTCGGATCCTTTTTAGGATTCGGCTCCCTCTGAGTGACTCATTAAACTGAGTCACTTGAGTCAGTATTGGAAGTTAATCTGAATCTGATTCAGATTCGGCTATTTTCGGCTCTGACTGAAACAAGGAGTCCACTTGTAGCTCGTTTCCACCGGCGCGGTACCGGTGCTGCGCTCCTCCGCCTGTCTGGCCTTGGTCTCTGGTGTCGCGGCAGCCAGATTAGAGGGAGGCGGCCGGACGGGCTGAAGTTAGCCTAGCCGCTAACTGCCCCGGGAGCCCTAACGGCTCAGCTTTGAACCGCTGTATTAAACTATCATTAACAATGCAATTACTGATAAACTGTCATAATTAATCTCTAACGACTCTGTCACTCAGAACCGTGTATTTATCGGTTGTATTCAGTGGCTAGCCTAAGACAGCGGTTAAAGTTAGCCTCTTAGCTTCTCGCTTGAATTACCCGTTCCATCTTAAATCGTGCTTGTTTCCATTTCATAATTTAAGGTGGAACGGATAATTCGAACGAGAAGCTAACATCACCCATATTTCTTGTGTTTTAGTCATTCTGTTTGGTTTTCTTCCTTTATTAGTCGTTTGTAAGCTAAAAATATTCTTAGGACCATGTTAAACACTTTTAATAAACATTTGCTGTATTTTAACCCCACTTTCTGAGCTCCAGTCATTAAAGAGGCTCAGCTGTGGCCTGAACTGACCCGCTCATATGTTCTGTATTAACATGAATAAATATTAATGCAGTTTCGGGTCTAATCTAATACCTGTTCAAATGAATGTCTGAGAAAAGCAGATCTGAATGGTGATAAATGAGAGTAACTTGTTTTTTACACTGGCTGCACAGCTGTAGTGCTCATTATTAAAGGGTACATATGCCCAATTTCTAGCCCCGTGTTATAATTTAAATTATGTTTACATTTATATACGATTATTAAAATTATTCTTTTCAACAAGGTTCAATGGTTCAAATGTTTTATGGGAGGCATTAAAATGCTCTGTTTAAGTAAATTCTTTAAAAAAAAAAAAAAACATGGAATGGAAATATTGCATTTCATTTTTTTTTTCTGCCTAGACTAGTCAGCATCTGGAGTCAATGTTACCAGCAAATCCAAAGAAAAAACATTAACACTCTAAAGGCCAAGTTTTTACCTATCACATGTGATATCGCCATCGCAACACTCAGCAACATTATCGCATATCGCATGTTTTCCTAATATCGTGCAGCCCTAGTGCACACGTGTCTCCAGTCTGGCTCCACTCTTTTTCTGGAAAGATTCCCAGGCCTAATAATGAGACAGGTTCTCCTGTCTCCACAAGGGATCGCTGGAGCTCAGCTTTAGTGACCATTGGGTTCTTTGTCACCTCTCTGAACAAGGCCCTTCTTCCCCGATTACTCAGTTCGGTTGGGCAGCCAAATCTAGGGAGGGTACGAATAACGGAGACCAGAGTGCTTTTTGGGACCTTAATTTTTTTTAACCCTTTCTCAGATTTGTGCCTTGACACAATCTGGTCTCGGAGGTCTACAAACAATAGACAGCAGTTCAGTGTAAATTGTAAAGTAAGAATACCTTTACATTTTCTTTAAGCGCAAAGTATTAAGTTGAGTTTAAAATGAAATTAAAGTATTTTGGGAGCATATTTGGAGCATATTTAGAGTTTACACTTTTAGGCATTTTTTAAAGTTTTTTCACTATACGTGAGTGCTCTTGGAACGGTTTACTGTACATGCAGATATGGAAAAAACAAGAGACCACTTTTCCCCTTTTTTCTGTTCACTGTTTGTACAAGTCGCGGCAGTGTGTGTACAATGCACAGGTTGCTTTTTTTTTTTTATAGCAGCTATACTATATGATGTATTTCAGCAGCTTCTT
Source organism: Hydrocynus forskahlii (assembly GCA_037974365.1). Taxonomy (NCBI): domain Eukaryota; kingdom Metazoa; phylum Chordata; class Actinopteri; order Characiformes; family Alestidae; genus Hydrocynus; species Hydrocynus forskahlii. Next base: position 3,317 of record JBBPCX010070078.1, on the reverse strand, counting down.
ACCTGATTCAGTTTGTTGATGGGATGAAACAGCTCACACATGCACACATTGTGAACTTAACATTACTATTTTATTTGCTTCAATTGTAAAATAATCTAAGAGTGTTGTGTAGTTTAACATTTCCATGGTACAATAAATTAATATATATTATTTAAAAAATTTCTCCCAACATTTTTTTTGTTTGGAATTTTGAATCAAGTGTGGTCAATAGTGTATAAATCAACAGTGACATTCATATTTTACAATTATTTTATCACACATTAATGCAGGATTTCTATTAAAGTCTCGACTGTCGTCCGAGAGTGAAAAAGTGCTATAATGGTTCTGGCCCCCATGCTCTGGACTCTGAATTTGTTTCTCTATAACAAACTAGACAAAACGTTAATGCCCTGGCAGTGGCAAATAGCTTTGGTTTTATATTTGATTTGATTATGTTAATGTTTAAGTTGAGGTTTACAAGAAATATTTTAACTGCAACTGTGTAAAGGGAATACTGCTGTTAAAAGCACCATATATGTTTAAAGTGTTTGCAAACCAAATCTTATTACACTTTTGTTCATACAGCATTACAAGTATAGCATTGCAAGTATTTAAACCCAATGTTCCAGGACATGCTCTAAGCACAGTATGTGTACATCTTTTAATGGTTTAGTGAATGTGTTATTATTTAATGTTTTTTCGTTGTTGTTTTTGTAGGAAAAGATGAAGAGCTGAAACTGAAAATCAGGAAACGAAGCCAAGCATTTTCCGTCACAGTTTTATGCCCTGACCGAATCCACAAATGACTCTGCCAGTGTCATCTTTGTAGGGTGCCCTTTCATTCACAGCAGGAAGAAGTGTTTCACACATGCTTCACACATCCACTGTCTATTCACACCTCAGCAATGAAAAATCAGCAGACTCACCAGACCAGCTTTTCCTTCTCTGCTACACGTCCAAACCTACGGCTAAACACAAGATATCTGCAAAGGAACTGAACTGTTTAATATAATTTATACAGGCATTCATAAGAATGCATTGTGGGCACTTATTATCTACAAAGGGAGCCAAAGACTGAAGGTTTGGGAACCACTACCATAGAATATATAGAGACAAATAGGTCAAGCAAGATGAATGAACATCCCTTTATTCAAAAATGTCCAACTTAACCATGAAAGACATAGAAACCAAATACTGTATGTATAAAAAGCATTTGTCAATTCCAAAGTGACTTTGTCATCCCAGTTATACAGTGAGAAGAGACGGCGCGGCACCAGTGTACAAAGATACAGAGTAAACACTATGTAAACAAACTACGAGTACTATCTCTAAACTAGAAGTAAACATGTGCAATTTGGTGCAAGAATATGCTATAAGGTACAGGGTCATTTTTAACATCCAAAAAAATTGTGTAAATGCTGCATCAGCAGCACAGGAATGTAATGTGGGAGGGGTTGCTCACCAGGTGCAGGTACTCCCAGAGCGGGCCAAGGCGGAATTCCAGAGGTGGGTTTATGACCCAAAGATAGATTCCCTGGGGCAAATGGATCATCTAGCCCACATCGGGGGGTGCTGAATGTAGCCAGACTGCCAATCAGCAGAGGAGGTGGTCGAAATGGTGATCTTAGACCAGTTCTTCGGCACACTCCCGAGCGAGGAGAGGAAGACAGTGAGCATAGACGGACGCTAGGACACAGCGGGAGATGGTCTGTGCTCTGAAAAGAGCTGTAACAGCCCTGGAAATGGGTTGCGGAGAGCAGAAACCACACCCCCCCCCCACCCCCGGGACCCAGGCAGAGACCAACGCCACAACTCCGGAGCTATGCCTCAGCCCCATGGACGAGCCAATTCCCACTGATCCAGAGCGCCGACGCGGACCCAAGAACCCTAAATTCTGGCTGGTGAGAAGGTGCACTTTGTGGAGAGAGTGGACCAGAACCCGAGGGACCGGCTTCCTGCTACTTATTTCTTGATACAGAACGGTCTACTGCATTATAGGTGTGACCGATGTAGGGAGCCAATCAGCTTCCTTGATTCCGCTCGAAGGTCGACACAGTGCTGCAACTGGCCCACAGTCATCCTCTTAGCAGAAACCTCAGATGTCAAAATACTTTTGAAAAACTCTGGGACCAGTTTCACTGATTAGGGATAAAATCGGATGTATACCACAGTGCTGTTCACACTGTCAGCGCACCCCACCCCCTTATTCCCTTACCATCATAGAGGTGCCCTTCAAGAAGGTAGGGATGGACATCGTCGGGCTGCTACCAAAGCCTGCCCGTAGCCACAAGTACATCCTTGCGATGGTGAACTATGCTATAAGGGTACCCTCAAGACAGTCCCCCTCATGCTGGCTGCTGCAAGTTAAACATCTCCGCATGTCAGTATACCACCCCAAATGGATGGCTTGGTGGAGTGCTTTAATCAGCCCCTGAAGCACATGCTAAACAAGGTTTTAGACATGGAGGACCAAAATTGGAACCTCCTCCTGCCCTATGTCCTGTTTGCGATCAGGGTAGCGCCCCAAGCCTCCATCGGGTTCACCCCCTTCATGCTCCTCTTTAGTCGGAGACCACGGGGACTGTTTCTATTCTTCAACAGGATGATGATCCATTCTTCAAAATGATGCCAAAATTATATCCAGTCTAAAGAAAAGCAAAATGTTTTGAGAATTATGTCTTGGACTCCCCAGCCTCCAGATCTTTCTCCCGCTGAGCTGGCATGGGAAGAGCTGGACCAACAAGTTTGAAAAGTGGTAACTATAAATGAGAGACAACGGTTTGGATGCTTAAAAAATACTGGGAGGGTTTGGACACAAGTTATTTCCAAAAAGTTTGGACGTGCCTTCTCATTCAATAGTTTTCCTAATGGTTTTCCATTTGTCATATGTACAGTAGAAATCACATTCCTCTGTGCAATGAAATTCTTTTAATGTATATTAAAAGAGTTAAACATACACTGCCCTCCATAATTATTGGCATCCCTGGTGTTCTTTAGCTTCTAAAAAATTCAGTTTTGTTCTAAATAATATAGGACCAAAATGAAAAAAAAAGAGGAAAATCCAACCTTTAATTCAAGTGCATTTATTCAGTGGGAAAAAAATCCCACATTAAGGAATAATTATTTCACATAAAATCATGTGTGCCACAATTATTAGCACCCCTGATGTTAATACTTTGTACAACCCCCCTTTTGCCAACAAAACAGCACCTAATGATCTTCGACCATTCCTCTTTGCACAATCTCTCTAAATCATCCAGGGACCTGGGTCCTCTCCTCTGCACTCTCCTCTTCAGCTCACTCCACAGGTTTTCAATGGGGTTGAGGTCTGGGGACTG
>JBBPCX010070077.1:0-10890 GCA_037974365.1 Hydrocynus forskahlii | reverse complement strand
AGTGTAAAACAGTCTAGAACCGGTGTTTGTTCTCCTACACTCTCGCCGTTTGCTGCTCTTTCTCTCGGCGCGCCGCCACTCGGCCGCTCTCCAGAGCCCCTCCCTCTGTGTGTTTCCCCACCCACTTGTGGGCGGAGACTATCCTGAAAGTTCTCTTGGGTTCAAAGATCTTATTTCCGTTTGTTTCTAAGACCTAAAACAAAATACATTTGGACACAAACTGGGGGAACCTCCATATGAGCTATTTTGCCGTAAGGTGGCAATTTACCACTTACCATATTTGAATACGTACTGCTACCGTTCTAAGGGTTAAACACTACATCTGGCAATGAACACTGCGGCTGAACCACAGAAACCACCACACTGTGCTGGGCGGGGTCCTCCAGAACTGGAGCTGAATCCCCCAGGTGACTTTGGATCTCGCCTTCTTTTGCAGCCTCTCATTGTTCGATGTGGAATCGACCACCGGCACCATTTATGTGAAAAATGGGAATATGTTGGATCGGGAGCGCACTAGCTCCTACTCGCCCACCCTGCAGGCCAGAGATTCAGGGGGGAACGTGGGCTCCACCGTCCTAGAGATCACCATCCTCGACATCAACGACCACGCCCCGACGTTCTACCGAGACTACGAGGTTTTCGTCCGCGAGAACAACGTGCTGCGGCTCGAGGTGCAGGTGAGATAAAACAGCCAGAAGGACCGCCTGCAGAGTCAGACTGCGCTGCTGACGGCACCGTGCGCTTTTTAATCCCTAAGAAACTGATCTTACTGCAGTTCAGATGAACTGATGAAGCCAGGTCATTAAATTTGTTTTAAATTGAATGTTTTATGACATTAACTAAAGGTAAATATAATTTATATTTACCTTTTCAGTTCCATTTACTTATCATTTTAATTATAGAGCACAGACACCTGAATGATCTCTATAATGCTTCCCGAAATGTTTCTTAAAGCTACACTTACGACTTCAAGATATGTTAAAAGAGAGATACATCTTTGTGATTAAGTATGAGTAAATATGATTAAATCAGCTCATTAAATGTGTACGATTCATATGATATGTTTTATGAAACTAAACAAAGGTAAATATAATGTATAATTGACTTTTTTAAATTCCATTTGCTTATCATTTTAATAATAGAGAACAGAAGGATGACTAACCTGTTACATACTTAATCTCTATTAAGCTTCTCCATTTTGTTTTAAAGCTACAAATAAACCTTTGAAAAACACATTTTAAAACTAAAAATAAACATTTTAAAAGTAAGAATCACATCTTTTGCATTGGAAATTTGGTGTTTTTCTTAGGTTGGCATTAAAAATAGTTCTTAATTTTCTATCATTTTTCATAATATGGTGGACGATGCTGGCGCACTTTAATTAAAGCCATTTAATTAAACCAGTGTTGGATCCCATCTTTCGATGTATTAATGCTGTTTCAGTGTATATTACAGTGCTGGGTCAGGAGGGGTTTGTGCAGGTCTTGTCTGGTCCATTCTGTTCTGGGACGATGTTCTCGTCTGTGTTGTTTGTGTAGGCTAGAGATGATGATGAGCCAAACACGGCCAACAGCAAAATCCAGTATGGCATAGAGGACGGAGAGTACGGTACACTGTATGGTGCCAACTTCACCATGAATGTGGACACTGGAATGATAACGAGCATCGGGATCCTGGACCGCGAGGCCATTAATCCAGAACTGAATGGCGTGATTGAACTTAACGTGACGGCCACGGACATGGGCGAACCACCTCTGTCCTCCTGGCTAATAGCCATCATCAACGTCGACGTGAGTTTGGACTTTGGGTTATTTCTGAAAGCCTGGCGTCCAGGGTCTGATCACTCCGAGTTTCATGATGTAGCCTTGTGTTGCTACATATCTCAGAAGCGGAACAATGGATGTCACGTGTTTTTGGGGATAATTCAGTGTCTGAGGGGTCAACAGAGTCACTCGGAGTGGGCTGGGATGAAACTCTTCATTGGTCGACTTGCCTTAAAAATTCTCAAAACTTCTGTGCAAAAATATCTCAGACCCTCCATAAGTCCCTTCATACATTGGTTTTATTAATGAGAGGCCAAAAAATTTTTAGTCAAAATACTTCCTGGACTATTATGGTTCACGACTGACTGTAAAAGTAATGGCAGTGTATCAGGCAGGGGTGGCACGATACCACTTTTTCGTGTCCGATACCAATACTGTAACCTCGATTATCTGCTGATCATGATTTGTTTCCCACTCTAAGCTGTTAATATTACATTTGCCTGGATGCTCTGAATCTGAAATGGCTCTGTGCTTCCTCTAAAGGGCGCTGTGCAGGCTGTTTCTACAATTAGTCCGTTATGGAGTTCTGAACTTACGGTAGAAACTTCAGTGGCTCTTTGTTGGACATATTATACACTGTTTGGGTGCGGAAGCCTGTAGTTTAGTTGTAGGGAGCCGTTTGGGACACAGCCCTGCTGTTCATCTTTGTGTCTCTCCTTATGGCATGTTTACTTAAGCAGTTACGTGATCATTAAGGCTTTTTTCTATATCCAAACCAGTGATTTTGGCCTTAAGCAGTTACGTGATCATTAAGGCTTTTTTCTATATCCAAACCAGTGATTTTGGCCCGTATCAGATTAGTACTAAGTATCAGATCGGCTAACTCCTATAATCAGAGTTACAGGAGTTTATCAATAGAGCCGGCACATGCATGGAACATCTTAAGTGAATGTTGGCCTTAAGTTGTCCTCACCTGACCACTAATCAGTGGCGTGAGGAATATTTTGAGTAGTTTTCCACTTACTCCAGACATAGCTGAGCTGCCAAGGCATTTTTGGCTTTCACATTTTTCTTCTTCAGTTTAGCAATGGAGCTATGAGGCTAAAGTGACAAACTAACAAACACTAGATGTCAATAGTCCCTCAAAGAAACATAATCAAAACTTGTCTCAACACGCTCAAATTGCATCCAGCTGTTCATTAAGGTGGTTCAGAACTGTGGACACAGTATGACTTACTGTGAGCTGTAAGAATGAACACGAAAATGAACTTGATCACCCCAGGCGGCAGTGTTGCCAGATTCTGATGATTGTTTCCAGACCAAAATATGCCGAAAACCCGCCAAAATGCACTCAAAACTGCCCAAAATGTGAAATCTACCTTTTTGAGTGATACAGCAAATGCAGTGGGGGGGGGGGCACTCTGCGTCGTGATGCTGTCCATCTAGATCTCTGATTGATTGGGTCAAAGAAATATTTAATATGGATTGGACTGGATGCATTCTCACAGAACATAGGTGCGAATTTATTTAAAAAACCCCAAAACTAATGTCAAAAGCGCCCAATTTTTGTTAACCCGCCCAAGCCATTGTTTACCCGCAAAGTAGAATTCAAATCCACCCAATTGGGCGGGAAACGGCCCAATCTGGCAACACTGCCAGGCAGGAGTGTAGCACGGGTCGGCTTTTTTTAACACCCGCCCCAAACCGCCCCGCCCAACCCGCAAAATACGCATGGATAATGACCCAAAACCTGACCCGACCCGAGGAAGAAAAAAAAACATCAGTGATCGTTTTGATCGATAATGAAATGCGTTTTGTAACTTTTTGACCCGCCCGCCCGCACGATATTTTAAAAATGTCTGCCCTAAAACCCGCGCATCACTAACAGGCAGTCTATAGGCAGTCAACCAGGAGCAGATTTCACAAATCTGTAATAAGAAGGACTTTTCTGATTCCTAGATATTTATGACTCACAGAAACTGATTCTAGATCAGTGTTCTGTACCTGAGGCAGTTTGTTTGTCTATGCGGTGGAATTTTATTAATTTTTACGGCTTAAACCACGCCCACGAGTCCGATACACCTTAATGTAGAGCTGGATGCAGTTCCGGTGAATCGAGAAGTTTTGGTGAGACGGAGTTTTGGAGACTCTTGACTCCTGTGTTTGTTTGCTACATTAGCCTAAAGCGCTAAGCTAAACATTCAAATGTAAATGTCGCAGTTTTGAAGTATTTATCTTAAAATAAAAACTCTTTAATAGGTTTTTTATACAAGCGACTACTGATGTGTGTTTGTGCCTGTCTTTTTAACACTTCACTTTTATCAAATTCTAAATGTAAAATGATTTTTTATTTGTGTGGCCTTATTACTTGTATCCTTCATGCATAAGAACGTAAGTTGCAACGCAATTGCAGTTAAAGGTGTTTATATTAGTTAAACCACTGTAGACCTATTATTACTTCAGGTTTGCTGCGTATATGGAGATATTCTCCAGGTTGTGTTAAAGGTCTCAGACTGTGTTTCAATTCTGCCATCTGATCTTGTTTTTTTTTTTTTTTTTAAATCTCAGGATGTCAATGACAACAAGCCAGTGTACTTGGATTCGGACTACACCTTTAATGTGAAAGAGAGTGAAGGAGGTGAGTCACAGGGTTTTTGTCTGAATTCATACTGTAATACTGTGTGATTTGGATGGCTTTGGAATGTACACCGTTCGTTGTTTCATTTTCCAGTTTGATATATGTGAAAGACAGTCAAATGTACATGTTTCAGCCCTACCCCTAAGACATGTTCAGTGCCCACATTTTGGGCTAGGAGGCACCACCAAAACCTTCCTCATTTAGGAAACAAGATCTTCAGCAAAGTGTTCCAGGTTTAGGCCTCTTATTTGTCTCCATGATATGGGCCCTTTAAAAATGGATTGTAAGTGTAGAAAGAAAGATTGAATGGTTTACTCAACTCACCTGTTAATTGTCAGGTTTAGTGAATGTATTTGAGAATGGGAACAAACAAACCGTGCTGGACACCAGACCTCCAGGACCAGATTTGGGAAAACCTGCCCTGGACATTGCAATTTTAGTAATAAAGTGAAAAACCATGCACTGCAATCAGGATCAGAATCCGAAAACTTTATTGTTCCTGGAAGACATTGCTTATGTTATGACAGCACACACACACAGAGACACAAAACAAGAACAATTTATAGAGTGTAAAGTGTAAATAAAACATTAAAAAAAAACTGCAGAAAAAACTGAGAACCAAAAACACGGAGCAAAACACACAGCAGACTCATAAAGACTTTGAGACACTAAAGCTCAGGCCAGTTATAAATAAAGACGCGTGTCACCGCTTGTTGTCATTTAATTAAAAATATTCAGCCCCCATGGTGGTCCGGCAAAGAGCACCGACCTCTGAATGAAAAGACTCAGAAGGTCACCCGTTCAACTCCATGGCGTGAATAGGTTTTTTTTAACACCAACTTTTTTTGCCTTAAAAACCAATGTCTCCCAACACTGGTTTAATAAAAACCGCACAATCACACTTCGTATTTTCTTGCGGAAATGCGTCTAGATTGTGCTTTTTAATTGTTTCTAAACTGCCTACAGCCTAGTTATCCACTTGACTGTAGATCATCTGTGAACCCTTTATAAGGGTGGTACTGCTGTGAAGTGGTACCCAAGTTCCAGTATGTGCTTTGAGCAAAACTGTTGGACCTCCTTTAACGTGTTCCTTACTACCTCAGGTATACTGGTGGGTCATGTCCGGGCCCGCGATGCCGATCAAACGGAGTACAACAACCGTACCTCCTTCCGCATCACCAGCGGGAGCCTGGGCAGCTTCCTGTGCATCTCGGAGCGCGATGGCGACGATTACAGGGGTGTCATCACGGTGGACCCAGACGTGGAGCTGGACTACGAGAGTGAGCACAAGAGCTACACGCTGACGGTGGAGGCCACGGATCTGGCCCAGCACAAGACTGAGATCACCGTGCTGGTGATAGTGGAGGACGTCAATGACACGCCGCCCGTCTTCCCAGCAGATCTGACCATGAGCGTCGAGGAAAACTCAGACCCACTGACAGTTGTGGGTGTGATTCAGGGGAGCGACGTCGACACCAACCACTCCCTGATCTACGAGCTGGTCTCCACGCGCTGCCACTGCAACAAGACGTGGGGCTCCTGTGACGAGGAGTGGTTCCTCCTGGAGCCCACAGGCATCGTGAGGACCAGCGCCGAGCCCGGGATCGACTACGAGAAGTGCGACGAGGTGGAGATGACGGCGAGAGTGGTCGACATCTTCACAGAGAAGGGAAGGAACAGCACTGAGAGTGAGGGGCAGAACTTCTTATACATTAGTTCAGTTAGACGTGCAGCTAATAATGAATGGCTGGCAATGAGCAATATGATAATGGCATCAGTCTTTATTGATCTATTCGTGAGTTTCACGTCAACCCTATTAGCATATTTGGCAAAGCTGCTCCAGTTTGTGGCACTGTGCTAACCCACAGGAACGACTGCAGTAGATGGCTGCATTAACAACATTTATCTGATGTTTTTGTAACGGAAATAAACAAAAAAAACATTGATAATGTGTATTTCAACCCATTAAGTCCAATATCCAATATCATGAAAAAGTTTTTTCCAATATTAAATTTTTTTTTTTTTGTTTTTTTTTGTTTTTTTTGCTAACTAAAAAAATATACATATATATAAAACACGGTTGAGTGTAGTGTATAAACACTGTTGCTGCTTAAATTTTTCCCACGTGTTCCCCAGTCCATACGGCTCAAAGATGCACATTTACTTTTCAAATCGGCCCATCCTCAGTTCACTATTTAAATCTACGCATCTACATAAATCTCCCTTTTAGCTTACATTGCTCACTCACGCTGAAGTTATAAGGAGTGTATTAGTCAGAATAAAGCACAATACATGATAGCTCACGTACATTAAGCTTAAAGGCAAAGTAACAAAAACATCTTTGTTAAGTGGAAGGTATAGAGAGAGGTCATATAGAAATGTATTACTAAATGTAGAATTTAATGTAGAAAGAAAACTGAATGCAAATGAAGTGAAATATGTAACTAACTGTATAATGGATTATGTGATTATACTGTGTGATTAAATAATGGTACAGCAGGACAACAGTAATAACTCAGGACTTCTTTAGGGTTAAACCTGTACATTTTGAGGAGGTTTTTTGGTTGTCAGAACCTTGTGGAGAACTTTTGTTCATTGAAAGATATCCCCATTCTTTTCCAGGTATCGTCACGATCAAGATAATTGATTTGAATGACAACGCTCCCGAGTTCATCCTGATGCAGGAATTTTTTGGTAAATCTTTCCTTTACATGCATTGGTTCCGATTAAATGTTTTTTCTTTTTTTTTCATGCTGTGTTTCTAATAGCATTTTATTCTTTTTTTCCATCGTACTCTAATATATACGTTGCTGGAGGATGTTAGGGCTCGGCCTTAGTGAGGATTTTCCAGATTAGATAAACAAATTAATTGCAAAAGTAAAGCAATAAAGGCAGAATTCCTCACCAACTGTTATCAAGGTATCACCTTAACATTCTACATGGGTCTTTAATGCTTGATGTAGCACATCAGTAATCAGAACCCCTGTTTCTACTCCTACAGTCGTGCTCTCGGAGAACATTGAGCAGGGCTCGTCTGTTGCCAGCGTTTATGTGAGTGATTCACATCACCGGATTCAACTTTCACGTAACCCTGAGAAAGAAAAAAATATCTTCAACATCGGCATTCAACATCTTCCATGTTTATCTTCTACATTTAGGCCCAAGACAGAGATTCAGGAGAGAACGCGAAGATCAAGTTCCAGGTTGGAGCTGTGCTCTTTGTCAGCTCCAACACTGGAGAGGACCCACAGTCAATGGGCTCCATCTTCTACGCCGAGACCAGCGAGCAGCCGGACGATCTCGGAAACTACAACGGAGTCATCAGGCAAGCAGAGGCCGAATTGTGGCATTTATCACTCATTTTAGCACCTTTCCTGATCACCTCACTGCAGAACCTTGCACTGTAAGGTGCACTAATGAGTGCAGCATGACAAACAGAACACACACAGTGAGGTGAACATCACCAAGCTTTTGAACATCTCCCTTCACTTTGTTTGCATTTGTTCATTTCCATTGCCCTCAGGTCAAGTCACGTCTACCTATAAAGGCCATTAACATACACAAAGGTCACTCGGTGTGCTTTACAGGAATAAAAATATTAATGATAAAAAAACAAACAATAAAGGAATACACAGAAAATCAATGAAAAAAGAAGAAAACAAAAAAAGGTGCAATGGAAGCGCATATGTTTAAAAGTAGGTGGACGGGAATGGTAAAGATTTTAGCAGCTTTTTAAAGCTGGCTACTGTATTTTTCTTAGAAAGAAATTCGAAGTACTATGATCAAACGGAACAGCAGCGTTTCCCAAAATCTGCATCACTATCAGTGTGACCTCTCTCGCTATTGCTCAAGGCAGTGGTCAGCAAACCAGATGATGGAGATCTGTGGGGTGGGGGTGACCTAGTGGGTAGGATACCTACCAGTGGACCACGAGGTCATGGGTTTGAATCCTACCTTCAGCACCACTGGGTTCCTGAGCAAGACCTTTAACCCCAAGGTGCTCCAGGGAGACTGCCCCCTGTAGTTAGGGAATGGAAGTCGCTTTGGATTAAAGCGTCTGATAAATGCCGTAAATGTGAATCTGCCTTTCTGAGAGATCTAGTTCCACCTGCTTTGGCTAATAAACTTCTTCAGAAGTCCATGATTGGCTAGAGAGGGGAGGGGTAGCATTTTAGTTGCAGGTTGGAAATAAACAGAACAGAAGATCTGCAGAATGAGGGTTGGTGACAACATAACCTTTTACACTGAACCATTAATACAGTGTAGGTAACACAACACACTCATCTCCTACAGTGCTGTCACTATAGTGTCTAAAGCATGGAAACCCCCTTCTGTTTTTTGAAGGAGGGATGTTTTTTTCTTGCTAGACAGTGAAATCAGAAGAAAGACAAATATAAGCTACTGATAGAATGCAAAAAATAGTTTAGTTTTAAGGATTGTTCCTTTAAAGGAATGAACCAGCAGAAAAAAAAAACTTGATTCAAACTACCCAGTAATTTCTATAAGTCTGTTTGGTTGGTCAGCTTCTTCCCCTTCCCTAGACACAGTCTCGTTCAGATGTGACCGAGCTTGATAAATTATTCCTTTAAAACGATGCTTTTCCTGCCAAGGCCCTGATTCACCGGTGATAACGGCAGCTCCCGTTCGTTCTCCTTCCCAGGTCCCACGTGTCTCTGGACCCTGACCTAAAGGGGAAGTACTTGGTGGAAGTGGTGGCAAAAAACCTTGATCTGAGCACAAAGGAGACTACTGAGGTGAGAAACTACACAAAACGACCCCATGACCTCCTACATATTTACATATTTAAAGGGGACCTATTATGCAAAACTCACTTTTTTTTAAAAACAAGTTATAATAGGTCTACGGGCTACACAACATGTTTATGAAGTTCTTTGCACAAAATCGCTCTCGCATAAAGAGATTTCACCAGCTTAATTCTTGACAGTTTCGGTCTCTTTCAAAATGAGCTTTTTCAGGCTCTGTCCCTTTTATGCAAATAAGCTGTTGCTGGCCACGCCCCACCCATCCCATGCTAACGCTGCGCGTTTAACTTCTGGATTTTACATTAGAATCCATGTCCTTAACACCACTGAAAGTGTTTCTTTATAATTAGAATAATAATAATAATTGTAGCTCCGCAATGACAAACACTGGCTCGGCTTCCTCAAGACAGGCACTTTGCTATATTTATTAGACGCCGTGAAAACTACGAACATAAAAACAACGGCTTTACACACTTAATTCCCTTAAGTAAACATATTCTTTTAACAAAATTACCTCATGGCTGCGTGTCACCTCGGATGTCCTAGACAAATGTCTTTACAGCTTGTGCATTCTAAATTAACATACGAAATAATTAAAACACCATACATCACAAATATGCATAATATACCAACACAAGTATAACAAATTACCTTGTAAAAACTGGTAACTGACATGGCTGCTGCAGATGGCGCAGAATTACCGTATACTGTAACAAAACACGCAGTTTACGCCTTGATTGGTGTATTTTCATTTCTTTGCCTTAACCAATAGCGGAGGTTGATTTATTGTGTTTTGAGCGAGTTTTTGCCACTGCAGTAGTCAGGCACGGCTGAATTCAGCAACATAAAGCTGCAAAGACCCAAGATGGCCGCTGAAAGGCGTGACAAGCAACAGGCTAGTGGGTGGGGTCTCGACAGATGAGGGGCGATTCTATGCAAATTGGCCCCCTAGTGACATCACATGGGGGCCCTCTGTCCAAACAGCTCATTTTGAAAGGGCCTGAAACTGTGAAGAACAGAGCTGGTGGGTCTCCTTATGTGAGAGTGATTTTGTGCAAAGAACTTCATGAACATGTTTTGTTGCCCATAGACCTGTTATAACTAAAGTGAGTTTTGCATAATAGGTCCCCTTTAACATTCACTCCAGTTCAGATTGACTGAAGTGCATGCAGCATTAGGAGTGCTGCCAAAGTGCATTTACTGATGCAGTCTATGGATATAATAGTCACTATTCATTCACATATCCAGTACTGTGCAAAAGTCTTGAGACACCCCACATTTCTTTACATTTTGCTTTGGAAGGAAAACATGTAGAAATGCGGTGTTGCTCAAGACTTTTGCTCAGTGATGTACCTGTAATAATACAGACATTTAGATCTCTGTTTGCCACCCAAAGTATTGCAGTGTTATTGTGTGTGTGTGTGTGTGTGTGTGATCTTCATTCCCTTATGCTTTATTTCGCAGCTCGTCACAGTCGACAAGTCTTTCAGGGTGGGCCTCCGCTTTGAATCATCGGTGTTAGATGTCAACGCGAACTTGGTGGAGATCAGAAAGTGAGATCCATCAGCATATAGATGCTTCGTACACACATACAGTACTGTGCAAAAGTCTTGAGCCACCCCTCATTTCTTCATATTTTGCTTCTAAAAATCCAGACTTTCTTGTATTTTAATGTGTTCTTGAGGAACAGTTCTCCAGGCTTCCTGAAGGACTTTCAGAGACTCTC
>JBBPCX010070076.1:0-10892 GCA_037974365.1 Hydrocynus forskahlii | reverse complement strand
TCTATAGGATTCATATGTAACCATATAAGGGTAAAACGAAGAAGCATAACACAGTATGAAGTGAGAACTCAGAATTTTCTCCTACAAAGCCCTATATTTTTACTACTGTAAATTAATGTATTACTGTATTTCGCTGCTTATACCAAAGAATACAGCGCATACCAAAGAAAACGCCCGTACATGAATTACAGTACAGTCTATACAGGGGTAACATCGCTACTTACATTCTAGCACTGCGGGAGTTCAGTGTAAACTGTACAGTACAAATACGGGTTTACCCTTACATTTTCTTTGAGTAATGTATTAAGCAGAGTTTAAAATGAAATTAAATTGTTTTGGGTGCCTATCTGGGGGCATATTTAGGGTTTACACTATAAAAATAGGCATTTTTAGGCATTTTTTACTACACCACCACATTTTTTCACTTTCACTATTATTGTTAATATTACTGTTGTTGATCCAAAGATCTGTATATTAGGGATCGTATGTCTCTAAATATACATGCCTGATTTGTACTCTATAGCAGTTTGAAGTCACTTCAACATTTTAATATTACATAGAAAATAACATGGTAAAACAAGGCAGCAAATCAATGATTACAAATGCTTGTAATGTATTTTCCTGCAGCGTTTTACATTTCCATAGCACTTACTACACTATCCACAAGCCTTTCGTCTTCCTGCCAAGCAGAGATGATTGAACATACTGCGTTAAACAAATAAAAACAGTGATATTGCACATATCACAAACTGACTTGAAAGGTTTTGTCTCAAAATGTACTTATTAGTATGAACTCACTTTGTGTACACTGTAAGCCCAGATAAGTTGAATGAACTTAAATTTGAGGAAACTGGTTCCCCCAAAAAAGTTAAGTAATGAATAATGAAAACTTGAGTAAATTCTACACAAATTATTTAAATAATGTAATTGTCAGTTTAAGTTCAATACACAAAATATAAAATTGACTTAACTTAAGATAACTGATCATATCAATGAGTTCATCAAGTTAATGAAATAAGAACTTTTGAGTTCACTTTGCTAAATTCTAATTTGACTTAAGTTGAATATTTTTGTAATACTAACTCTTTTCTTAAGTTATTTATATGAAGTATGTTTAGTTAGTATATTTTACTTCTGTTTATTGAAATTAAACTAGAACTTCTTAATTTGAAAACGAAAACCAAACAATTCCAAGAAAAATAACATTTGCATCGTATTTAAATAGAAGAGTTTAATTTGAAACCAGAACATGTCAAAAAACATGGCTTAAACTGGAATATAAATATTTTATAAATATATCAATGTTTGAACCAAATTCAGATCAAAATACTTAAAAATATATATATATTATGAAATATTACTCAAGTGCATTATTCAAAAACCAAGCACCAGTATCCATCACTGAAGTATCACCAGTTTTACATTGCAAGCTGATTTTTCAACACCTGAATTTTGGGTATCAGTTCACTTTTACCTAGGGTGAACATAACCTGCTGGACAAAGAAGAAAATGTTCTTTGTGTACTTTGGGTAGTCAAGTAAGTTCAAAAAGAACACAGAAGGCCCACCGCAGAGTGGACAGTTCTTCCATTACTAAAATCCCTTCCACGATGATCCCTACTCTTGATGGGTTGAGCCGAGGATTTTTATCATTGATGCAGAAGATTCCCACTATAGTTTCACTGTAGGTGTCCTTGTCTGTTACATCCTGACAGAGAAAGACGAAAAGCCAACCGAATCACCATTGTCCTTAACTATCAAGCAGTAGTCAAAAAGTTTGTTTCAATTTTTCTGCCATAGTAAAACAACAAAAAAACAACAAATGACAAAAATTGTGTCACTTCATACTAAGTGATTTCAAAGACAGGTAAAAACAAAAACAAATTAAAGATTGTGTAATGTAGATTTAAACAATGTTTGTGGTCAAAATTCTGTCATGCCATAAATCAATAATGCTAATGTTCAATATGTTAAACTACATATTCAGTGGGCTCAATGTGGTTATTACATGAACAATGAACAGTTCTCAGGTAAAAATATACCTACACAGCAGGTCTTAAAGAAGACAAACATTATGCCCCAAGATGACTGGCAGTCTCCAGAGACAAAGAGACCTCATGTCTGTGGGCTCAGTGGTCTGAAAAGTAGTGGACAGAGTACAACACACAGTGAAGGACAATTACATCTTCCCTAAAACGCATTACTAAAGCTCTCCGCAATGTTTTAGCCTATAATGTTTAAATAGCTGTGCTTCTCAGTTTAAAGCACAATACTTACATTTCCAAAACGTCTCGTACTGTGACCTAAAACAAAAAGACGAATTTTTGTTAAGCAAACCTCCAAGAACATGTGAGTTTCGTATTTAATGTTTTTTTTGGCAAATGTTAAGACCAAATAAAACTGTTCTCTCATTAGCCGAAGTTTGCTCTGCCCATGTTATAAACATACATGTGGCGCACAAGGTCAAATATGAACAATCGTTTCAAAATAAAATGGGATAACTAGCATTAACTGAACTCACCAAATTTGTGCTACAGTAGTCCACATCGCTTTCCTCTCTCTTCCTCCGTCGGAATTCAATGCTGAGTGTCTAACGCAAGCGAAGATGTGCTAATGGTTAGCAAACATTCCCACCGGACTGGCCAAAGTAAACTTACTGTGCAAGTAAAGTTACTGTTCTCTAACAAGTGGAATATAGCCATCTGGAGACATTAATTAAACGTTTGAAGAAAAAGAAAAATTGGGGGAAAGTAAAGCCGAAGTCTATTTTTAAAAGTAACTTTAAATTCATTCGGTTCCCACACTCAACCGGGAGAATTTTCAAAATTCTCAGAACGCGCAAGCGCGGTAAAGCTATTTCGATTTCGAGGAAAAAAGACCAAAACTTAGCTGTTTAAATCAATTTAACTTAAAATCGTTGGCACAATCAAATATACCTACAAATTAGTAGAATGAACTTCCATGTCTATAGTGAAAAGCAAAAATTTACTAGTTTAAGTACATCGTACTTAAATTGTTTATTAGATAGGAAACCTGGGCTAACAGTGTAGACAGCTGCCTGCATGAAGAGGAAATGGTGCATTGTGGGATTTGTAGTTAATCTATTTGAGTCATTTACTTCCACCGTCTTTTACCTACGACATTTTCCTTAACATTTAACATAAATATTTCATATGTGCATTCGTTAGTATTGCACCGTCACATAAATAGAGTTAGTGGGCTCATGCCGAACCCGAAGATATTGAGCAACCCACTAACCTGCGTATTCATGACGTCAATCGGTGTTCCCAAGTTTTATAAAGATTTCTTTCAATTAAACTCAATTTAAGAAAACACATCCGCAAATCATTATTTGGTATATACAGTGGATTGTGTAGGAATCAGCCTGCCTGGAAAAATATTTTGTAGTTTGCTCTTTCCCATGATGCACCACTTGAGGGAAATTCAATTCAAATTTGGTGAGATGGACGAAGGCTGGCAAGAAGAAGGTAAAGTTAGTAAAATAATGACTCTGCTAAAAAGTACCGATTGCGCAGAGAGTTGCTGTGAAATGTTAGTGCAAGTCAGCCAGTGTAGGGATGTGAACAAACAAGCTTTCGATGTACACACTTCGTACTGCGTCCCTGAGGAAAATCAAGAAGGTTTAAGGACAGAAATGTGTCCGCTGTCGCCTGGAAGCTCTGCAGGTGTTAGAGTTAAAGAAGTTTCGTTCCCTGCGGTAGGTGGAGATAAGGGCTTGGTTCAAAATACAGGGAATATTATTCAGGGATCCCCAAGCGTCAAGAAGGTGGGCGAGAACTCTGACAGCCTTAAAGTCGGTCCTGGGGCAGCAGCAGAGAGTAATCAGGAGACAAGTAAGGATTGTGCATTTTATTCTGGCTTTATTCTGACACACGTAACTGATGATACGGAACACCTACTGTACAGTGACACACTGTAGTGTAACTGTATAAAGTATCGAGAGGTCAGTATTTTTTTCAGTTCTGTAATTTGGCACACAGCTCAGGTAAACTAGAATCGGGTCTACACTGCATTTTACCTCCGCTTTTGGAGTTTTGTTTTGATAAACAGACAGTTTTAGATTTTTTTTAATCAAATATTGATTTAAATAATCGTATTTAGATTTATTTGTTAATTGTTTGTTTATTTGTTTATTTAAGTCTCCGGTTTTCAACTATACCTTTTTGATACAACTATTGTTGCTGTATGGCATTAAACTTAAACTATTACTACTATTACTGCAATTGGTGCTGCTACTACAACTACTACCACCACTACTACTAAATAGAGAATGAATAAGCTTTTTCAATGTTCTGTCTAATGAACCAGTGATTAAACAGTGAGGAATGTTTTTAACATTTGTGTTGTGCCGAGTATTATGATACTACACTACCAGTCAAAAGTTTTAGAACACCCCAGTTTTTCTGTTTTTTTGTATTGAAATTCAATTCATGTTGCAGAAGTTCCCATAAGTATGCGGCACTTATAGGTTGCTTTGCTTTCACTGTTCTGTCCAGTTCATCCTAAAGCAGCTAGATGGGGTTTAAGTCTGGAGACTTCTGGCCACTCCATGTTTTCCAGCTTATCATTTTGTTCTTTTTTCTAAGGTAGTTCTGGCATAGCTTGGACTTATGTTTTGGGTCACTATCTTGCTGTAGGACGAACCCGACCAACTAGGCACATACCAGAGGGTACTGCATGGTGCTACAGAATTATTTCCCACTTCTGGGTAACCTTACCATTTTTAAACCTCTCGCAGTTCAGCACTGTCCTTTGTATCATTTCATGCTATTCATTGGACTTGTTTGAATTTCAATTAAAAAAAGCTTGAAACACTGGGGTGTTCTAAAACTTTTGACCAGTAGTGTATCAATACGTCTGGTGTTATTACAAGCCCACATTAAGTATTAATGATTAATAATGATCAAGTATTCATTAGCCCATTTGTTTCCAAATGTAGTGGTGCTATAACCAGATTCTCACAACTGATGACTATATTTTCACGAACAAGGCAGGTGTGTGTGAAGAGACCAACAGCTGTAAACAGTAGGCCTATTTAAAAAGATACTGTGCCGAATGCACTTGTACCAGAGGCACCCACACTTACATGAGCATGGTCTGCCACTCAATTATCTGGTCAGCAATTGTTTATTGATGGGGTAGAGGGAAACAACAACTTGTTTATAGCAAGGGATGGGCTATAGTCAGTCACTAACTATACACCTGAAATGGGTGTGCCAATATGGTAGGTTGGTGTTTCTGATAAAATAATTAGGTTGATATAGAGCATTCGCCTCTGGCATTGCAGGGATGGCATTAAGTAGAGTTTGGTGATTTCAGTATTCTAATCTGATGTAGCCTAATGCAATGTACCCATCAAATGTTACTTTCTGCTCCTGCATACAGACCTACTACTCTCTGATTTGGCCAGACAGGAGGTTTCTGAATGTAGGACATGTGATGATGAGATTGCAAGAAAAGGCAGAGAGGAGGGGCGCGTGGACGTGTTTTTTTCCGGGAGCGTGACCCAGGACAGCTGCTTTAGGTTTGTCTGTGAACTCTTCAAGTGTGTCCTCTATCAGCGACAGCAGCTGCCCATGACATATGACCAGATGGTGTTCTTTCAAAAACAGCAGCACAAGTCTGTTCAGGTAAGAGCTTGCTCATTCGAACTTAGCCTAAGCACTTAAGTTTACTCAGAGTTAGTCAATTAATTACAAAGTCCTTAGCATGTACATGAATTATTAAGACTGAATAGGCATGTGATGGTCAGAAATTAGCATGTCACAAAACATATGGAAGCCACAAGAAGTAATCTTAAATGGTCACCTAATGGTAATTCAGGTGGGTCTCCATCTTTGCTCTGGTCTCAGCTCTGGAAGACCTTTGTCCAGCACTACTTGGTGACTTCCTTGCTAATAGTATAAAACTAGTAAGTATGTAATTTCTCACTGACCTTGGGGTCTGTCTCATGAATCAAGATCAAAGTATACAGGGTTCCTGACTTCCAGCTTCACAAAACCTAAGAAAAGGCAGAGAGTACCCTAAGCAAGGTACTGTCCCCACACACTGCTCCCCAGGCACCGTGTTCATGGGTGCCTGCTGCTTCACTTTGTGAATGGGTTAAATGCAGTGGAAGAATTTTGTGCTGTTCACATTGTGTGCTGTGCTTTGTTCACGTATGACAGAATGGTCACTTTCACTTCAAACTCAACATGGAGTCATTGATGGAATATTTATGTTTCATAGGAACAAGAAATCTTTATGAAAACCTATAGATGGAAATATATTGAAATCAAACCATGTAGTGTGATGTTTCTTCTGCTGAAAAGTGAATGATACCAGAAACATCGTGAGGAACAAATGGCCAGATGAGCCACTTTGGTCAATTTACTCTGATTATTCCACAAATTGTTCATAATCTGAAAATCCAAGCATAACCTACCCAGAGGGAGGTTTAGCATGCAGGATACGTTGCCATGGTAAAAAGTGATCCACCATCATGAGAAAGAAAATCCAAGGTTAATTTGAG
This sequence comes from Hydrocynus forskahlii, assembly GCA_037974365.1. NCBI lineage: Eukaryota > Metazoa > Chordata > Actinopteri > Characiformes > Alestidae > Hydrocynus > Hydrocynus forskahlii. The sequence goes on along the minus strand of JBBPCX010070076.1, from coordinate 4,361 downwards.
CTAATCTTAAAATCATCTGGCTAAGCAATAAATCCTGCTTTGACCGGCCACTGGCTTTGAACCCCTTGTGCTGCCTTATCATCAAAACAAAATTTTCTTGATGGTATGTGATATGTCCTAAATCTCCTGGTCTTTGTGATTCGTAAAAAGGGCTTAATGAAAATGGCAGAAACAAAAAACATGTTTTGTCACCATAATTAAGAATACAAATATTTACTTATACTAAAGTTTTTAAATAATATTTTTATTATCGCATTTTGGAAAAGAGCTCTTCATATTTAAAAACTAATAGAATAAAAAAAAGAAAACAAGATGGATCTAGAAAATCTGTTGATAAGCTTCAACAAATATACTAACTTTCAACTTTGAATGTAAAAAGATTACTCAAATTTTGAACACTGTCAGAATTCAAAGTTGAAAGTTAGTATATTTGTTGAAGCTTATCAGCAGATTTTCTAGATCCATCTTGTGTTCTTTTTTAAATTCTATTAGTTTTATATATATGAAGAGCTCTTTTCCAAAATGCGATAAACGCCATATAAAAAAAAAAAGCTTGCCATGCCATTCGGCTGTGTATTGAATCTATTTGCTGTTCCATCAACATTTCATGCCAAATCACTGTACAGTAAACCCATGATATTCATGGGGTTTACATTCCAAGAGCACCCACAAATAGTGAAAAACTGAATATGTGATGTAAAAAAAGTGCCTATTTTTATAGTGTAAACCCTAAATATGCCTCCAAATGTGCTCCCAAAACACTTTAATTTCATTTTAAACTCTGCTTAATACATTATCCTTAAAAAAAAATGTCAAGGTAAACCCATATTCGTACTGTACAGTGTACACTTAACTGCTGTCTCCCGCAGTGCTAGAATGTAAAATACAGATGTTACCCCTATAACTCTACTGTAATTCATGCAAGTGCTTTTTCTTTGGAATGCGCTGTTTTCTTTGGTATACGCAGGGTAAATACAGTAATAAATTAACTTTTTATAGCAATAAAAATACAGGGCTTTAAGAAGAACAAAACGAAAAACACGAAATCACTTATAGAAACCCTGAAAAACATGAATAACGTTCTCGGATTGGCTACTCTCAAACCTCCCACCTCTCAGTACAGAGATATTTCACAATCCCAAGACGCGCTTTCTTTGTGTTCTCTCAACAGTACTTTTTCTTTCAATATTTTTCTTAATAATCTGGGTCTAAAATGCATGAAAAATTATATATTGCCACAAAAAAAGAAAAAACAAAATGCAGAGCATATCTGCATTAGAGCTGTGCAGTATGACCAAAAAACTGTATCACTATTTTTCAAAATTATACCCGTTTCAGGGAATAGGACGGTATTGCATCTCCAGCGGCATGGATCTTTCATAAATGGTCATCAACAGCAGAACATCTCCTTTCATGGAAGTTCCGCTGTTTTTTTGTGAATCACAATACTTCAGACATCATCCCTAGCCTTGTCTACAGTTCCTGAGTCCAGTAGAAGTAAAGTTATATAAATTAGAAAAACATGTAAAAATACCGCTAGTGGCAATTTAAAGATGGCGTCGCACACATGTGCAACTAAACAAAAACGCCAAATTTTCTTTCATGATACAAACAAAATTAAAGTAATGTGAAGGTGGGCGGGGACTTTTAATTCCTGTGCAGAAGGAGGGGGAGAGACGCGGAGAAGCAGAAGGAGTCTCGGAGCGCACGAGCTGGTCACATGAAGACCTAACTGCTAAAGGCTAAACACAAGCATGTTTCTTTTTAATGCTGAAATAAAAACGCACTTTTGGGATTTTTTTAGCCCTTAGTTTGGACTATCTTTGTCCCATTTGATCCCGTTGATGTACAGAATCATACACATCGTCAGAATCAGCCGACCTTAAACGGCAGGTACTGTATATGAAAGTACTGTTGAGAAATTACATGCACAAAAAAGCTTAAAAAAAATTGAAATCGCACAAAACCGCACTCTCAGAAAGTCATATTTTATGCCCTATAATCCACTCGCTGTTTATCTGCCACATCGTGTCTGTCACAGAGCTTCAAGGCTTCTGAACTGTTCCCTTCCTCTAGCGGTGCAGCAGTGAAAAAGGTCCCCCTTAAACAGTTTTCCAGCTGCGCCACTTTCCGAACGTTCTTTAGCACTGCGGTATAAGAAAAATTCATATTATGACAATAATAAAGGTTTTTGGTATGAACTCGTATACCGCCCAGCACTATCGTTTCCGCGAATTTGCGGGGGTTTTCGTGAACAATTAGTTTGGTTCTAAGAAAAAATCAGCGAATGCTGAAGCCTTGTTTAAAATCGATTGTAAATTGCGGTTCTTTTCCAAACCGCGATAAGTGCTATACCTGTTTTTTTTTTTGTTTTTTTTTGGCAAGATGCGATATCTCCTCTCGACCAATCAGAGTTCAGGCAGCATTCTAAACTATTCACCATGGCGGCACCCAGAAGAGGGGAGTTTTGCTTGCTTGTTTAATCTATCTTTTGAAAATGGTTGTTTTAAATACTTTTGATGGTGCTGAAGAACAGCTACATGATGTGTGGTGGGGTCTGTGTGTCCACACTGAACAGGAAGGGGGGGGGGGTGTTACAGACACAGCATACACACTCAGAGAGAGAAACAGGAAGGAAGGAATGAGAAGGAGCGAGAGAGCAGTTGCTACAGATCCACGTTTCACTGCAAATCGTTAAAACTTTATAAATATACATAGAATCAGAGATTGGATCTTTTTGTCAAATTAGGATGAGTACTTTGAATGGTCCTGAATTTTAAGATTGAACCAACTGGCCATTTGTTTAGTTATTTGTTTTATGTGGCAGACGATCTTAAAACATGAGATTTAACATAAATGAGCATATATCAAGTTATTCTTTATTTTATTTAGCTGTTTATTATTGCATGTTTTCTTGCTGCAAAAAGAAAGACAAAAAGAATGGTTCTGTTCTTACACAATTACACAATTTGGTAAATATTGATAGCAAAGAAGGTATTTTTGGGTTTGACAAAAAGACCAACAAACAGTGTGCATACAGGGACACTTTGTTTAACTCCTTTCCTCCAGATCAATAGAACTTCTCCACAACTTTGGAAAATATAATGTATCAAGTAAACGATGGATATTGAAATAAGAATAGCAATTTTTGATAAAGCCGGGTTGATTTTCGGATAGGATTCATGGTAAAATAATTTCCAGTCTATGCACTAAAACTTGACAAAATCTTGACATCAAGGATAAGTAAGGAAATTGTCCTGTAAGAGGAACATCCCAGTGGATCTTTACCTTTCTTTAGGCCCTACATGTTTCATAAAATGATGTTTTACCTTACTGAAAGGAGTCAGTCAATGCTAAACATAATTGAGGTGAAAGCAATGATGAAAATGCTTTTAATAAATTTTGCAGGAAATCCATTTTGTCAGGTGGATTTTCTGGACTGCGGTGAAGAAATGGCTGCCTCAGTTTCCGCCTGTGATATGGGTTCATCTAATCTCTTTTTATTGTCAAAGGAAAGCATAGGAATTTTCCCCAAAAAAATCTCCATCAGATTGTTCTCCTGTGGAAACTCAGAAGTATAAAGTTGAGCATAGAAAGACTTGTATCATTAATCTTAACACAATCTGAGGTGATAGTTACGTTCCAAGAGCACCCGCGTATAGTGAAAAAACGAATAGTGAAAAAATGTAATTTTTAGTAATAAAAATACAGTAAAATGTATGGGTAATCAGCAACAATTTTTACAGTTCAATAATTTACTGTTCTTTGGGTGGCACATCTTATTCAGGGGCATCAGGAGTCGCCGTATTGTGACCCGCCAGTTAAAGCAGACACTGGACAGTGACTGAGCTCAACAGCCTCTTTTAATTTAATTTACAGTAATAAAAGTACAGGGCTTTAAGAAGAACAAAACGAAAAACAAGAGAAACACTTCAGACGCTCCACAGGGGAAATTCTGGTCTACAGCTGCCACAGGTGCATCAAAGGGCAGCAGCCACTCAGCAGCAAGGAGAAGTAAATAACGTTCTTGGATTGGCTACTTTCAAACCTCCCGCCTCTGAGTACAGCGAAATTTAACCATCCCAAGACACACTTTCTTTGTGTTCTCTGGACAGTACAAAAACATTTATACAGTTATATTTTATATAGAAATGTGGCTGAATTTATGCTAATATTTGTTACAAAATTAGTAAATTATATTTTTCATAATAATTTAGCACTAAAATGCATGAAGAATTATATATTGCCATGAAAAAAGCAAAAAAATGTGGAGTATATACTGCGTTCCAAATTATTATGCAAATCATATTTTTCTTAGATTTTCCAAATTACCTATATGAATTGCTGTCATTGTAATTTTC
>JBBPCX010070075.1:0-10894 GCA_037974365.1 Hydrocynus forskahlii | reverse complement strand
GTTTGGGGGGTTTGGGGGGTTTGGGGGTTGGGGGGTTGGGGGGTTTGGGGGGTTGGGGGTGGGTGGCAGCGTGATTGCATCTTGGCCGAGAAGTCCTGTGGTTCAGTCGTGTTTCTGGGGGGGGTATGTGCATCTCAGGGGGCGTTGGGTTGATATGTTTTACGCACATCTCGGCCGCATCTCGGGCCGACGGCCGTCCTTCTGAACTTTTAGTTTATGAGAGATGCCCATGACGTGACGAATGTTTAAGCAGCTCAAAATCCCAGACAATTATAAAATCCCGGCTGGACGCAATTTCCAGGTCTCAAAAAGAGGACATGTCCGGGGAAAAGAGGACGTCTGATCACCCTACCGTAGGCCAATCCTATAAAGAGTGTCATTATAGGTGTTAGCATGAGGATTACTTTGTAGCTGTAGCTGGGTCCCCTGTACAGATGGAGGTAAAGCCAGGTGTCTGGTTGTGTGTGGGGGGGCAGTGAATGTGATTAGACAATGTGTATGTAGTTAGACAAACTATTACTACAACACTCTTTGGGCTTCAGTGAATAGTTCTGCATAAATATAAACTAATTATGTTTAGAAATGAATCTCGCTTCAAAACAGAGCGTCTAGGGCCTGAACTGGTCTTGAACCCTACAGATCACACAGAATGCAAGTAATTTAGAGATGAGTGTCAAGATGATTTGATTGACAGGAAGCTCATGATGGGCCATTTGGGCTCCTCGGGAGCTCTGTCAACCTGAAGCACAGGCACGTACATACTTGCGACATTGATCTCTCGCTGACCCCTTGACCCTAAGCACCAGTCTGTTTGTTAATGACCTATGACCCCACTGATGCCACTCTCTACTAAGCCTATAAATTCCACTCATAGGCAGTCGCAACTGCATCGACAGCACTTCTAAACCCACATGAAAATCCATTACAAATGATATTTTATACAGTCGCCCTCAAGATTGAGCCACCAATCATTAATATTAAAAATACTGGATAATCTACACTACCACTCAAAAGCTTTTGCACCCCACAGGTTTTTACCACTATCAATTTCATAAACTGCAGATTTTTTACTCCTGTTAAGCACTGGAAAGTTGTTGAATAAAACAAGTTTCCTTTATACCATAGAAAGAATATGTGACTGTGCATGCCTGACATCCTATTAATTGGAGTCAGATTCTAGGCTGTGCTTTAACTAGTTTCACCCCCCTTGGCTGTCACTTAATAGCTCATTAAATATCTAACACTAGTCTTGTGATCCATATTGTTATTATAATTATAATTATATTAGGGGGCTTTTATAGGTCAGTAGTGATGAATAAGAAATATGACAAATGGCTAAATGTTGTGAGTTACCTGTAAATGTTGAAAATCTCAGTGTGTGCCAGAACCTTTGACTGGTAGTCCCATTAATTTTTTTCTGACTAGAATTACATCTTACATACATAATATTGTTGTTGGGACAAAACATCACAAAAGAAAGAAAAAATTCTATGTAGGAAGATTTTTTCCAAGTAGTTTTGGACCATTCGCTATGAATTTGTCATACAAAGGAAAGGGTATATCTATATAAACTATCTAAAAATCAACAAAAATGGAGTCCCAGAAGCCGATATTAACATACATTGCCTGAGGGCGGCCAGCTTTTGGAAATGTTTTTAATAAATAAGCAAGTTGCCTCAACGTAACAAATTCAATTGATTTTAGTTCTTGCCATTTTTATTTGCAAATCTGTAAAGCTAAAAGACTGACAGATGCACTGCCTGGAGAATTCTCCCAAGCCCCACTGGTGTTATCCCCTTGTTGTGGTGTCAGCACTAATTAGCACACGAACCTTGCAGTTGCTTAAACCACCTTTAGCACAAAAGGTTTTCACTGTGTGCTTTTAACAATAGTGTGAAAAAGAAAAGAATCAAATGATTGATATCGAAGGCAAAGTGCAGAAGAACAGACTAGTAACTAAAAACCTTTGCAGGTATTTCTCTTTAATTCAGTCCAAAGTAACAGCGTAAGTAAAATATTAGACATTTTTTAAAACAGGTTAAGAAGTCGCCAGACTCTTGCTGGGAAATACGTTCATAAATATGGATGTATATTCACAAGTGAAACATAGATGCATGCTTAACACGCTTAACACCATTTCCAAGATGTTTCATAGTGAGAAAATAAATTCTAAGCATATTCCTCTGGCAATCACACATTTCCACCTTCTGAGTGTGACTCTGAAACGTTCTCCAAACATCCTCTTACCTTAAACATGAACATCCTGGCAGGAGGAACTAGAGCTCGTCTCTAAACAACTTCACCACCACACACACAGTCTGCTCCTGGCTTGTAGCCTGCAGCTCCAGCCCCTAAGCAGCTACATGGGACAGCCAAGTGAAGCTGCACCCAGTTCTGAACTTTGGCATTTTTCCAGGCTTTGTTGTCTTCACAAACATTCAGTCATTTCGAACCAAGTGCAGAGTCAAAACAATAAGCTCAAAAATGTTCTTTTCCATATGCAACGATACACACAGACACACACACATGACAAAGAAAGTACATGAGAGCAGAGAAAGTAAAGCCAGACTGACTTCTTAGTGACAACTCATCTTAGGCTCCTGACCCAAAGCCTCTTTAACTGTCCTTAACTGTAACAGACAGTGTCCAGCTAATCCACTGTCCTGAAGTCACAAAACACAACCGTCTCAGCTATATATATGAATACACACAGTGTGAACAGCATGGAATTCTTCCTCTGCATTTCACCAATTCACCAAGTGAAGCAGTGGGCAGATGCTTATATTGTTGTGATGCTTATATATTGTTGTGACGATTCCAATTTATAGATGGATATAGATGTAGATAGATTTAGATGGATATAGATAGATATGGATAGAGATAGAAAGATGTAGACAGAGATAGATATAGATAGATATAAATAGATAGAGATAGAGATAGATAGATGGATAGATAGAAAGAAACTCTGAACTAGAAGTAAAAAGATGCAATTTAGAACAAAGTGTAATTGTTCACATGCAAAAACTGCACAATATTGCATCAGCAGTCAAGTGGAGAACAAACAGAATACTGGAATGTAATTGTGTGCTTGGTATGTGCAAATGATCAGCCGCAGTTCAATATAAATATGCAGCCAATATGAAAATACAGTAACTCTGAAACAGTCAGCTGTGGGGTTTGTGAGGGAAGCAGGATGACTGTGCACCCAGGTGTGTATCACTGTAACCCAGTACAGTCATGTCCTTTCATTCTGGTCCAGCAGTTTAATCGTAATTTAATTTTCCATATAACCAGAGCATGATGTAACTGTGTTTTTATCAGCATCATCACAGCTAGAACTATCAACACAGAGACAAAGGCAACAGGTGTGCCACAGAATGGGGACAAACAAAAAAGAGGGCGCTGAGGGAACGTTCTCGTCTTGCCCACTTAGTGACAAAGGCATTGATCAGCTAAAGTGCAGTTTCCTTCCCTCTATAGTCAAAGTGGATTAGTTAAAAAGTGGAGCTTCCTTCCTACTTCTGATTAAGTGGAGTCGAGCATAGGACTCACAGTGTACTAACACCGACAATAGCCAGACAATAACTATATAATATCATAATATATAACACTACATTATGATATCATACACTGGGAAAATGAAAAATGATTACTGGCAATTAGTATGATCCTAATTCTAGTCATTATTTCTCATTTCTTATTTTGAGGTTGTTGTATGATTGGTAAAATATTATTTAACTCGTATGATTTTTATTACAAATTTCCAGCCCAAATTCTTTTAATTCTCACAGATCCACAGTACCAGGACCAGACAAGGACACTCATAAGAAAGACTAAGTGCATTTGAGTCAATGTTCCCTTAAATATGGCTTAGGTCACGAGATCAGGCTGCAAGAACAAAGATGCTCTCTCTCTCTCTCTCACTCTCTCTCTCTCTCTTACACACACACACACACACACACACACACATATCCACACACACACACACACACACACACACACACACACATCCACACACACACACACACACGCACACACATTCAGTTAACCCTACGGGTATTGCCCAAAAGGCTATCATTCTCTTACTGCTGTGCTGAACACAAACCACAACATTTGAATGTGCAGAAAGCTGATTTGTGTGTGTGTGTGTGTGTGTGTGTGTGTGTGTAGGTGTGTGAAAAGTTGCTGGGTTGATTCTGAGAGCATTAAAAGAAGATCAGAGACCTCAGAAGCAGGAGAACAGTAATGCAGAAAAGTATCTGTCCTGCTGCTGAGTCATTCTCTGCACTGTCAGCTAAGGTCCTTCTAGGACACTGTGTGTGTATGAGTGTGTGTTTGCGTATGTGCATGTGTGTGTGTGTGTGTGTGTGTGTATGTGAGACAGACTCTCTATGTGTATCAAGGTGACCTCCACTGCAGTAAAGTGCAGAAACGTCACCACTGTTCCACCCCCCCACTCACACACACAGAATCACCCTCTCCTTCTTTACCTATAATTCTTTTTCTCTTTGCTTTCACCTCTCATATTGCTCTAGCTCCCTTCTCACTCAAAATAACCTATAGCCACTGCTGTAGTATCAGCCCTCCTTTTTGAGGGATGTATTTTGTCTAACAAATCACAACCACAAAGGACGGGATCCAAATATAACCATGAAGTATGGCCCATTTGGAAATCACTAAACATAAGCAGGGACACTGTATCCCTGTCATCAAGTCAGTCACACGAATCAGGCATACTCTGATGGCAAAACTACAAATTCATTCCCTTTCATGTCTATTTAAAGTGAACAAAGTATACATTTTAGCTAAAGATAATGGCACTTGCTTGAGAACTGGACTTTCTGCAGAGTGGGTGCAATGGAAGCCAGCAAACCTAGTTACCTCTATTTAGTTATAAAAGTAACATTTTCTGTCACCAGACAACCTTGCAGGATGTTAAAGAGACCACTCAGATTATCCACTCGCTGACATTTAGCGGACAAAAGACAGCAGAAGCACTCCCATCATTTGTGTGTGCATCATTAAACGGGAAGAAACTGGTACAAAAACATGGCATCAGGATCTCATGACACTGATGTTACAAGTAACATATTTATGGAATCAAAAAGGTCTGAAACACACTTTGTAAGTAAAGGTCCACAGGGTGCAGTTGATGCTGCATTTGTAGGACAATTGTTTACCTATGATTTTCACTTGATTATAGTATTTATACTTCAACTGAGATGTGGAGCATTTCTAGTTCCTTTCTTGCTCTCCCTCTCTCTCTCTCTCTCTCTCTCTCTGATCCTCTCGACCCCTCTTTCCATCTTTTAGAAATTGCTTGTAGGTGACACCTGCTCAAACCTTCACTCACATGACACAGGCCCCGCTTCATTCATCAGAAAATCTACATATTAATTAAGCCACTGTGCGTTTCAAATTATAAAGTCATGCGTGTACGAAGACTGACATCAATTTAGAAGCTTTGGAAACGTATTTAAATTTGGAAATGTTCATGTGTGCATGGGAAACATTCAACATAAAGCCTAATCAGGGGCACGAGAAAATACAAACCAACTCTGGAAAGAAGCAGAAGAAAGCTAGTTTCATGTTGTTTAGCTTGACAAGACAGAAAACCATAATCTTTTCTCATTTTAATCCTGTAACACTTGAGGCCACTCTCTACACCTGAATCCTGAGTCACACTCAGACTGTTCGCTGTGTCCTACATACACACAGGCTCTCCAAATGCCAGAGAGAGAAAGAAGGAGAGAGAGAGGGAGAGAGAGAGAGAGAGAGAAAGAGTAATTCCCCTTTTCTCATAAAAAGGCACCAGAGTGAGTCACGACTCAGCATTTTCTGCCCTACTAAACTTAGCCCACTTTTACACTGTTGAGAGATTGCCACTATACGGTATTTTAGCCAGATTCAGCAGCTCTTTAACTCTTTTACGCTCCCTTTCTCTCTTTCTCTCTCTCTCTCTCTCTCTTTCTCTCTCAGGGGCGAGCAGGTGAATGTTTCATGAAGATGCTACATATTTCATCCGAATGGATCTCGGGAGAATGCAGGGACATGGGATATGCCAGCGAATTACAGCCCCAAAAGAGGAGCTACACACACACAGACATTCAGTTGGACAACATCATTAAGAATACAAGCACTGCGTGAAGTCCCTGAGTAAAATAGAGAAGTAGAAGTTAGTGAGGGTAGAGATGGGCCCCTGTAATTTTACTCACAGATTCCAAACCTGCCTGCTTAAAGAGCTGTGCGTGCTCTTTCAAAGACACCCCTCCGAGGCTTGTCACGTATTAACACACACGCACACACACACACACACACTTACAAACATGGTTTGATGGCTTGCTGCATTCAAGGACACCATTCTTCTTTCAGCACGTCTGCATACAAATCAGGCTAGATAGGAAAGAGCTCCCTCTATCTTTTACCATTCATCTTAGACATTTACTCTCCTTAAAATGATGGCCTGACCTCAAAATCATTTTTTTAACTCACCATACACATAACTTCAGACTTGATATCTGAAGTTTGCTTCATTAGTTTTGCATTGGAGCCTTTGCATTCCTGTAACTAACGAGTAAAGAAGGCTTCAGGCTACCAGGTTAGCACTGTGCAACCCATAACTATATTAGGCTTGTAGCTACAGCGCAAATCTGATGAATGGAACTCCGGAGACAGTGGCGGAAGTAGGGGGCAAACCTTTGTAGAAGGCTATGCTGGCAAAACCAGGGAGGTATTTTGTCTTGTGGGGAATATGCCAGTGGAAATAAAAGCAGACAATAAGATACACTGATAATTGATATGCGGTTATATTTTTTTGAAGGATAAAAATACCTGACTGCTTCAAGTTGTTTTTTTTTTTTAGCTGAGCATGCCACATTAAAAAACATGACATCCAGGTTACATAAAACACAAAAATAGCAATCAGGCTTTTCTCTCTCGCTGAAAACAGATCCTAATATATACCAATCAAAACTTTTTTTCACACACTGAGATTTTCTACATTTGCCTGTTACTCACTCAGCATTTACTAAACAACAACCTCCTATTCTTTGCTAAAAAACATACCATATGGTCAAGCTTTGAGTACCTTTATTAGCCAGTCTTTTCATCACTGTCCTACAAAAAGCCACCTAATATAATTACAACAGTTGGATATTTAACAAGCTATTAACAGCCAATGGGATGAAACAGTTCATTAGTATTTAAAGTTAAAGGACAGTCTAGAATTTGACTCTGCATCACCACACAACCAGTTAACAGGATGTCAGACATGCATTGTTACTTATTCTTTCCATGTCATAAAAGAGACTTGTTTCATTTGACATATTTTCATGTACAGTTTCATTATAGTTTATCATTTGTAAAACTTTTTGACTGGTGTAATTTATTAATAGAGTAATATAATTCACACATGGTAACAGTTCTCCTCTACCATTGTGCTGCCTCTCATTTTGTCTCTGTCTCCTCAGAGCATACCAGAAACAAACGTTTGTAAATGTTATTTTTGGCTGAACCATAACTTACAGGGCCTATATTTTGGATAAATTCTTGCTTTAACAAAAGAGTTTGGATAAGTTAACTGAACTGCTCTTTGAATACATTTACATACACTGGTCTTAAAGGCACAGTAACAAAGAGTATTTAACTGTAACAGATAAAGGCTGAAAACTGACATGAATAAATGAATTATGACTGTTTTTGGTGTGTACTCTAACTGAAGCCATGAGTGTTGTAAGTTTGAGTCACTACTTCGCTGATCTCAGCTATTCACACCCCTCCAGGGACCAAATAAAACCCAACATTCAAAACATTTCAGAGGACAAACATGGAAGCAATGCAAGGGGCTCCTATCAAAATCTGTCTAGTTTGCATATGTCAGTGATAATATATGACCTGCTGCCTCTAGAAGTCAGAGAGAGAGAGCTGAAAGATGTGATGTCAGCGTTTCTGTGGACACCATGGGATGCTGAGATGCTACTGAAGACTGTCTGATGTGGGCAATGTCTCTAGATCCTCCCCCATTCCACTGCCTCACATCTGAACATGGGAACGTGTGTGTGTGTTCTCGTCCTTCTTTTAACCCTTCCATCTAAGCAACAACTGGAATCACATAAACCAATTTCACGCATGAGGCTACCTTAGGAGGTGCTCCAGCATACCTAATCACGCAGCACGCAAGTGACTGAGCATGCACACATACACACTCACTCCCAGAGTAATATATTTATTGACAAGGATAGGGCAGTTAAAGATCAACTAATATGATGCAGAAATGCCATGTTGTATTCATAAGCCTTTAGATCAGATTTTTTAAAATTACTTTTTCTAACCGGTCGGCACACCCACCTTTCGGTTGTCACTGAAAAGTGCAAGACGCCTCAGGGAGCTGCTGAAATGTACAAGGACTATTTGTGGACAGGAAGAAATTATTGAGAACAAGAAAAACTTGATAGAGAGAGAAAGAGAGAGAGAGAGAGAGAGAGTCACAGAGTTAGAATCTTTAAACAGAGAGGTTATACAGTAGAGGGCATTTGCATAAATGTTTGTTTAGAGTCAGGGATTAGAGATAAGGAACAATATTATTGTTTGGTCTCTGTGATAGTTTAGAAAAGCAAATAAGGCGCATGAGAAAACAGGTTTGTTTAGGAAACAAACTCTTCCTGCCCAATGGAGAAAACACCACAAGACTGATAATATACAAACAACCTTTAAATATCAGTGGTGCATCATGACAGTTACAGTTAGGCCTTCAGTTTGTGTGTAAATCTCAAACTTCAGGCAAAAAAAGAGAATGCATTTGTCATGATAATGCTAATTTTATAAGATGATAAGATAATGGAATTTATAAGATGATGCTGGCACTAAGCTAATGTTGGTCATCATTAACATTTTTGGGGATTTAAACATGGACATTTGAAGCTTGTAAAAAACATTCCTTATCTTATCTGAATATTGTAACAGACATTAATATACATTTCCCTTGTAGGGTACAGAAGGCCTATACACCATTTCAGTGCTTCTTAACATGTGCTCCACAAGTGACAATCCGTCAACTTCAACTCCTCACTTCTAAAGAGGAAAGTTGCAGTGGAAGCAGCAGATTTTTCATTCAGAATGTATTCGCCCTCATCTAGGTTAGCCTCACTGAGCTAATTAGCTATCTGAACTTTAACTTTGTCATGCAATTATTTCTGCTGACAACGTGTTCACTTGATCCCTCAACAGCACATGTAATGAACTTAAGTTGAGCCAATAAAGTAATGGAACTGTCCAGCCTCTGAAGTCTTAACCGACTAATGAGCTAACTACTGATTGGATAATATTTCATTGAACATTTTAAGATTCTGACCGTGTTGTTCCTAACCAAAACTTACATAAAAAATTATATGTCCAATAGAAAATTAAAAAAAAGAAACGAATAAAAAAAAAATACTGGCATACATTTTTTTTGTCTCCAGAATTCATTTGACTTGCTCTGAAGTCCTAACACGCTCTCATTGTTGTAGTCTGCTGAGTAATAAAGAACATTACATTCTGATTGCTTTAAATATGTCTTTTGCTTCTGAAGAAGCCTCGTCTGTTTCGTTTCATGATAACATGCTGTTCGGGTTTTCTGTCAGCAATGGTAATTACCCAGGTGCGTCTTCCAGGAACTATTAGTGAGAACTGAGACTGTCTCCTCCCACCTCTGACGTAAATTCTGGACCAAAAATGCCCCTGCAGTGCTGTCCCATGTTTCTGACTCAAGAGTTACTGTATTTTCATAGACTGACTATATATTTATATATAGCTGCTACTGATCTTTTGCACATATAAAGGACACAATTACTTTTCAGTATTCTGTTTGTACTCCATTTGACCACTGATGCAACATTTGCACAATCAGGGGATGTTAAAAATGACACTTGTACTAAATTGCACAAGTTTAGAGTTTATATTTATTATTTATTTATACATGTGGCCTTTTAAGTTCTGTAAAATCCAAAGCCATGACATCTTGTCTCACCCTATACATGTGTATAGCTGAGATGACAAAGTTTACTGTTTGACTGCCTCTTAAGGACATTCATGTGTTCACATGTCACATGTACTTTTGGCTGGCCTGTGTGGGTATGGTACTTCTTCAAAGAGAAGCTAGCTCTTACATAAGTGAGAGTACCAGCTGGAAGTGTTGACAGAGTGTTGCTAGAACTTTATGGGTGGATCTGTCTGTCCCTCTGGTGTGTGTTTGTGGTTTGGTTTCTGAAGAGAAACTTCAGCTTCAACTCTTTGAGCTTGAAGTCAGCACTGCTTTTCAAGTAGCTCTCAAAGGGTCTGACTTATTTCCTTCTAGCTGAAATAAGATCTCTATAAGAACTATTCAATGTTTAATCCTAATTCCAGAGTAAATCCTGAGCTAGTCTTACCCAGCAGAATGGGGGGAAAGTGAGAGTGTGAGAAAGAGAGAAAACGATGGGGTAAGCAAAAGAGAAATAGATGTGGATTCGGAAGAAAGCAGGAGAGAGGAGAGAGAGAAATGAAACGAAAGGAGAAAGAGAGCAAAAGAGAGGCAGCAAGATGAGAAAAGATAAAGTGACTAAGAGAGAGAGACAGGTACGCTTGCTCTCGTCCCTCACCTCCTCATTATCGCAGCTGAACACTCCTCTATCCATCTGTCTGTCTCTCTTTTTTAATGAGAGGGGTCAGATGCGGCTGGGCTGTGGGGGGGGGGTGTGCTTTAATATTTCCTACTGAGAACCCTTTAAAGCAGCTAATAAAACAGCACAGAGAAAATCAAACACCTATACACTATCACCACTGCACACCCTCAGGCCTGGGCAGGGAGGAGAGAGAGAGAGAGAGAGAGAGAGAGAGAGAGAGAGAGAGAGAGAGAGAGAGAGAGAGAGAGAGAGAG
>JBBPCX010070074.1:0-10897 GCA_037974365.1 Hydrocynus forskahlii | reverse complement strand
CACCAGAGAGGGCGTCCAGGGCGGTATTAGTGAGTGGAAGCGGGTGACGATTCTTGATGGTGATGTTATTTAGCCCTTGATAGTCGACACAAGGGCGGAGTCCCCCATCTTTCTTTTTAACGAAGAAGAACCCCACGGCGAGAGGGGAGTTGGAGGGTCTGAGGGTTCCCTGGCAAAGACCCTCCAAGATGTAGTAGTCCAAGGCTTTCTGCTCCCCTGCGGATAAAGAGTAGAGACGGCCGCGGGGTGGTACCGTGCCTGGCTGGAGGTCGATGGCCAGGTCGTAGTGGTGATGCGGTGGTAATTTGATGGCTTTCTGTTTGCTGAACACCCCAGCCAGGTCGCGGTATGGGACGGGAATGGACTCCGGGTCGACGTCGAGGGCCTCGGACTCCCCAGAGCATGTCTCAGCCTTCGCCTGGAGGCAGAGCTCCTGACAGGTCGGGCCCCACTGGAGGATTTTGTGATGGGTCCATGATATGAGAGGATCATGCTTGAGAAGCCACGCGTGCCCAAGGATGATGGGAGGTGAGGTGAGAGAGGTGAGGAGAAGTTGGATCTCTTCCTTGTGGCCTTCGTGGGACATACAGATGGGTTTAGTGCGTTTGGTGATGGAACTGGACGCAAAGGGCCGACCGTCAATGGCGGTGATGTTAACGGGCTGAGATAACACCTCAGATTCGATCCCCAACTGAGCAGCAAAAGCCTGATCGATTAAATTACCAGCCGCTCCCAAATCAATGAAAGCAGTGGCCACGATCTGTTGGTGGCTCAGTTGGAGATGTACCTGGATGTTAAAACGGGAAACGGTTGGAAGGCATGAGTAAGCGAACATCGGACCAGGCAAAGACCTCCACTTCTTTACCTGGTCTGGCCGTTTCCCGGGCGGAGAGGACAGATCGCACGATGGTGGTCCAGGGAGGCGCAATAGGTGCACAGGCCTTCGCGGTAGCGGCGTTCTCTCTCCGCCACGTTCAGGGAGGTGCGTCCTATCTGCATGGGTTCCCCGGCTCCGGAGTGGGCCTCTGAGGCAGTAGGAGGTAGTGGAGGTGCGGCGCGGCTGAAAGAAGTACTGGGTTGAGGTGAGTCGAAGGATCTGGTTCGGGGTGTAGGCTTGGGCAGCGAAGCAAGACGGAGGTCGATCCGTAGGCATAGTTCGATCATGCCCTCATATGTCACTGGTAATTCGCAGCCAGCCAGCTCAGTCTTCATCCTCGCAGACAGCCCCTCATAATATGCCGTGCGAAGAGCGGCATCCGACCACGAGGTTTGGACCGCGAGGGTCCTAAACTCCGCCGTGTATTTGGATACCGGTCGGTCTCCTTGGCAGAGGTGATACAGTTTAGAATCCACCACTACCTCGCTCTCAGGGTTCTGGAATGCGGCCTTGAGATGCTTAGTGAACTCCGCGTAGGAGTACGCGACTTCCCCGTCTGATCTCAAGACTGCGGTAGCCCACTCAGCTGCCTGCCCGGTGAGGAGGGCCGAGAGGCGTGCGATGCAGCTCCGGTCCGATGGATAGCGCTGCGGCTGAAACTCAAACAAGAGAGACAAGTTGGTGAGGAAAACATCGCACTTCACTCCCATCCCATTCCACTTGTCAGGTAAGGCTATCGCAGGGAGGCGACCTCCGCACGGAGGTTCACTACCTCCTGTCTCAGATTCACTATGTCAACCGCCTGCTGATTAACTATCTCCCAGACACGAGTGAGATCCGCTGGGCTTCCCTGAGACACACACATTCTTTCACGGAGCTGAACAAGAATGCTGACTAGAGTTGCCCAAATGTGGCGTGACGGAGGAGCCCAGTCGCGGCAGACACGAAAGAGCCGGTTAATCACGCAGTTGCTCCTTGAACGCTCCAGATAGGAGTAAGATTCCCACCAAAGGAATCACCGTTCTCTCACGCACACAGAGAAAGTAGAGAGAGGAGAGACCCCGTAGAGTCAGAGTACTCACAGTACCATTGAGATGAGACACGTTAGTTGGGCACGAGGACCAATGTCTGTGTGCTGAGGAACTCATATTTCCTGTTTAAATACCCTGGACGTGAGTCATTTCCGTGGACGATTGACATCACGTGCTCTGGTGCGTGTGACAGGTTTTTGAAAACTCCAGCCAAAGTGGTGATTTTTGAAAACCTGTGGACAGTGGTCATTCATATGACGTCACAGTATGCGCCGTGTTTACATTAGGTTTTCATCTACAATGCCCGACGTATACAAAGTACTACTGCTTTCAACCTTGTTATAAATTATGGCATGTGGGGATGTCAAATTAATGTCCAGGGAGATTAATTTTGATAGATTAATCACTGAAAAAAGAGTTAGGGAACCTGGGTTATCTGTGCTATCTTGAGGTGGACACTAATTTTTCTGTGCTGTCTTGCTTTCGGGTCACTGGTTTACAGTGATTAATATCTTAAAAGCTCTTAGTGTATGTCGCTACTCTGGGGTCTGTGTCTTAGCCGTCATTACGTAAGCAATTTCCTCTTTAGTCTTGAGTTCTAGTTTAACTCTCCGAAACCGACTGACGCACCGATACATCATAAGCGCACCGCTGCTAAAACACGTTCGTATACAAATGTGTACATATGTAGCATACAAATCATATGTAGCGTAGAACCAGAGATCTCAAACTATAAAAAATCATAAAATATAAAGGCGTTTGTGGGGGGGGTGTTGGATTGGGGTGTGTGTGAGGGAGGGGTGTGTGTGAGTATGAGGCTGCATGTAAGCGGCACTTTTGACTGTTCTGAAGAAACACAGACTGAGAGTTACTGAAAACACTAGTATGTGTGTAGTGAAGCTTTCCAAAAGCTATATGTATTTTTACCTGGGTGGGGTAGTTGGTCATATCATAAAAGTAATCTTTTTATCATACTGGCTAAGTTGCTGAAAATAAGATATGAGATACTTGTCTATTAAACATTGTTTAAGGCTTTGTATTAGAAAAGAACAAGTAATGCAGAAACAGGAAAAATACCCTCAGGGTTCTAAGGGTTAAATAGATCTGTCCTATCTACAGCCCACAACTCGTTTTACTGACTGGCATTCTCAACACTTTTAGGACCGCCATCCACTACCTATACTGCAAATGGATATTAAACCATTACTATTATCAGGTCTATTTATATCCTGCCAGGATAAAACCACATCCAGAAAAAAAAGGGACGGCTGTCCAGTCAGTGACACTGAACAAAAGCAAAAGGGTGTGACTGAAAGTGCTGGCAATATACGCTCACTGGCCATTTTATCAGAAACTCAACCTTTTAGCTCCACATTGCTGGTAGACAGTTACAGCGGGTAAAATAAGTATTGAACACGTCACCAATTTAGTAAATATTTCTAAAGGCGCTACTGACATGAAATTCTCACCATATGTTAGTAACAACCCATCCAAGCCACACATGCAAAGAAATCAAACCATAAATGTCCATAAATTATGTGTAATAAAACTGAATGACATGGAAAAAGTATTAAACATGGTTACTATAATTTATTTTAAACTTTGTACAAAGGCCTTTGTTAGTGATGACAGCTTCAAGGCACCTTCTGTATGGAGAAACATACATGCATTGCTCAGGTGTGATTTTGAAATCCTGAAGGTTCCGTGGGCCCCTTCTATGAACGCTGAGTTTCAGTTCTCGCGACGCTACCTGCTACCAGCTGTAGCCCCTACCCTAATCACATTAACCTCTGCTGCTATGCTAACATCGTGTAGCCCCTGCTCTAACGCTAACACAGGCAGCCTCTACTGCTCTGCTAACTCAGGTAGCCCCTACTGTACCGCTAACACTGGCCTCTGCTGCTCCACTAACACAGGTAGCCTCTGCACTGCTATTGCACTGGTAACAGGGCCTGGTGCAGCTACTGTACTGCTGACTGGGCATGGTGCAGCAACTGCACCCTCACCTGGGGCAGTCGCTACTGTGAGTAGCCCCCTCTGGGGCCTTAGAAACATTAATATCCCCCTCTGGAGCCAGAGCCTTGGCACTGGTGTCGGTGGCTGGAGCCTTGGTGCTGGCACAGGACGCTGAAGTCTCGGTGCTGGTACTGGTGGCTGGAGCCACTGCGCTGGCATGGGACGCTGAAGCCTCGGCACTGGCAAGGGATGCGAGAGCCCCCTTGGAGCAGCCTTGACACTTGACTTGGCTCTCCAACTCGTTGGCTTGGCTTTCAGGCTTGGCGGCTTGGATTTCAGGCGTGGCTGCTTGGCTCTGGGCCTCGGGTGCCTTTGGTGGCATGCTGAACTGCACACCCCCCAGGGGTAGTGCCTGAAGCACCAGGCTCCTTTGGCCGGTACTAGCTGGTACTAGCAGCTGGCCAGACCGCTGCCTGAGGGAGTGGACCAGGTCCCCTATCAGTACTTGGAGCTCGTCCATTTGTTGCTCTTGCACAGCCTGCTGCTGCCAGAGCTGCAGCTTCTTGTCTTCAACTATGGCCTGGTCCAGCCACATAGCTTCAGAAAGTGCCACTTTTTGCCGCGTGGGAGGCAGGGGAAACACCTCAAGCGCCAGCTCGCGAAAGGTCCTCAGACCCAAGGTAGCTGCAAATGAGGCTTGCTGTTCCTGCCGGGGGCTTGTCTCAGGGGGCGAGTCGGGCACGAATGCACTTCGGAGCCAAATTCGGGGATCCATCAATCCAGCCGCTCCTCCAGAAGCCCAGGTCCGCTTCCTCGTCCTCCGACTCTCCCCCACACGGCAACTCGGCGGTGGAAAATCAACTCGTCCCTGTTGATTGACCCCTGAGCTGGGTCCAGCCTGCCTCACTCAAAACACTAAACACAAGGAGACACACTCCAGCTCTAACACACCCCAGCTGTGACTAATCAACAAGAAAACCCAACACCTTCAAAATAAAAGTTCATAAACCCAAAACAAAACTCAGACGGCCTCTAGCAGCCGCTGATGGGACATGACAGTTAGGTGACTGGGCCATTCTAGCAGTTTTATTTTCTCTCTCTGAAACCAATTGAGAGTTTCCTTGGCTGTGCGTTTGGGTTCATTGTCTTCCTGAAACGTCCACCCTCATTTCATATTCATCATCCTGGTAGACGGCAGCAGATTTTTATTAAGAATGTCCTATTAATCCTTCCTTCAATTATATGAAGTATGCTAGTATCATATACAGAAAAACAGCTCCACACCATGATGTTCCCACCACCAAACTTCACTGTTCTTATGGTGTTTTGGGGTGATATGCAGAGCCGTTTGACCTCCAAACATGGTGTGCATTATGGCATCCAAAGAGTTCAGATTTGGTCTCATCTGACCAGATTATATTCTCCCAGTATTTCACAGGCTTGTCCTAATGTTGTTTAGCAACGTTTAAATGGGCTTCAACATGCTTTTTCTTCAGCATAGGAGTCTTGCGTGGTGAGCGTGCATACAGGCCATGGCGGTTGAGTGCATGACTTATTGTTTTCTTTGAAACAATTGTACCTGATAATTCCAGGTCTTTCTGAAACTCTCTAGAAGTGGTCCTTGGCTATTGGACAACTCTTCTGATAATTCTTTTCACTACTCTGTCTGAAATCTTGTGGGGAGCACCTGTTTGTGGTCGGTTTTTAGTAAAATGATGTTCTTTCCACTTCCG
Source organism: Hydrocynus forskahlii (assembly GCA_037974365.1). Classification (NCBI taxonomy): domain Eukaryota; kingdom Metazoa; phylum Chordata; class Actinopteri; order Characiformes; family Alestidae; genus Hydrocynus; species Hydrocynus forskahlii. Next base: position 5,300 of record JBBPCX010070074.1, on the reverse strand, counting down.
GATTATGTCCCCAATAGTGCTCACTGGAACCTTCAGTAGTTTAGAAATTCTTCTGTAACCAATGTCACCAGTATGTTTTGCAACAATAAGGTTACAAAGGTCTTGAGAGAGCTCTATGGTTTTACTGATCATTCTTGTGTGGCACCATGGTAATGAGACACCTTTTTATAGGCCATCAGTTGGGACTGAACCAGCTGATATTAATTTGCACTAAGTGGCAGGATTGCTTTCTAATTACTGATAGACTTCAGCTCATGTTATGCCATGCCTTTTTGCACCTTCCTTCCTTCTTGTGTTCAATACTTTTTCCCTGCGTCATTCCATTTTATTACACATAACTTAATTTATGGACATCTATGGTTTGATTTCTTTGCATGTGTGGACTGGATGGGTTGTTACTGACAACTGGTGATAATTTCATGTCAATAGCACCTTTAGCAATATATTTTTCGTCCTCCTGTGCAATTTAGGCACTTTTCCATAGGTATACAGAAATTGTGCTGTACCTGAATCATACTGTGATGGTATAGAATTAGCACTTTTTTTGCGCGGTGAGTAAAAAACAATGTCCTCTTTCCATGTTGTGATGAAAACATTTCAGCCAATCAGAAAGCAGTTATGCATTCAACTCTTTTAATACAGAGGACTGTTCTCACGGGCCAGTAGCCAATGCAAAATAATTATATTCACTTTTCAAAAACATATTTGCAAATATGGTTGTGTGCATACATTCATATTAAAGTGCATTTATGAAACCCTTTAATGAAGTCATAATAATCACTGAAGATAAAAGCTTGATGTCATTTGAATGGTGAATTATTTCTTAATCGTAGACCAGCAAAACAAGATGAGAAAGTCTTTTTACATGTTCACACCATTGTATGATACATTTTATTAGGATTTGAGTTTGATAGAATGTTTTTGGCATAAGTATTTTCTTGTTTTGTAGACAGAAGAATTCTTTTATATTTTGCCACATTTTGACATTTTTGAACTGAAAAACTCTAGAAATGCAAACTTGAATCTGCTGATCTAATTTAAATGTAATTCATAAAGTTACTAAATATTTAATGATGTAACAATGACTCTAGACTGTGAGTTTGAGGTTGCCATGTCTGTACAAAAGGCATCAGCAAATCAAATCAATGCATCACTGCCTTGTGCATTTGTACTTTTGTGCTTTTGTAAGTCAATTAGGAGCTCAGGGAATTTACACAGGCTGCTTGTGTGTGTGTGTGTGTGTGTGTGTGTGTGTGTGTGTGTGTGTTTACAGTGTATTTTAACACAGGATGGCCCTGGGGATGCATAAATAAGACAGGAAGAGAACCAGTCATGAATACATGTCATGTCCGGGCCACCTCAGTCACGCCCCCAGCGGCCCCCGTCCCCTGAGTATTAAGTGTATGTCTTGTCCCGTCTATGTGATGTCATGTGTTGGTGTGTCTGGACTCGGTGTTGGGGCAACACAGGTGTAGAGGCTGGAGGCTCTGTATGCGAGTCAGCTGGGCTGATTACAGGCACACCTGTCTCGTGTTCATTTTAAGTCCCTGAGTTGAGAGTAATAGTTTCAGTCTTGTGATGGGTTGTTTGTGTCGAGCCTCTCTGCGTGACACAGCTTAAATGCCAGCCGGTCTGGAGAGAGGGCGTGCGGTCACTGATCTCCTATCCTAGTTATGTCTTTATGAGTTTATTACAGCTTGTGTGGGACGAAGAGGACAGGGACTTGTGCCTTACCAGTCCAGCTCTGCCTGCCTCCCGTCAGCAGCACTTCAAGTGGCAGTTGGAACAAGAACTGGAGTCCAGAGGGAAACACCGCTAGGCTAAGGCTTCCGCGAAGCATGCATGGTAGACGGTGATAGTCTGCTTTCTCTGTCTCCGCCCTGACTCTACAGGCTGAAGTCGCTGAGAAGGCTCTCACCTCAAACTGACTTGTTTCGTTTGGAGCACTCATACTATGTCTAAGTTCATTAAAGCTTGTTTGTTCTGAAGTCATACTCTATTCAATTACACACACACACATTTCAACATGGAGTCCCCACAAGTGCTGTGCTACAAATATGCCCCCCCACACACACAAACGCACACGGTTGCACAAATTTGACTGAATGTATGTCTTTCATTTATTTAGTTATTTTAAAATATTTATGTTTTCATCTTTCACTATTCAAAGGTATTTAGCCACCTCTCATTTCTTTATATTTTGCTTTGAATCAACTTGTTGCAGAAAACAATTATTTTCTGCCTGTCAAACTGTTTTATCTTTGACATATTGAGTAGAAAAAATGAAAGAAGTGGGAAAAAATGTTTTACTGTGACAGGCTGCAAAGTACATAAAGGTACCTAGATAAAGGTGTTCCTATCACTCAGCATACTAATCACCTGTCTGACCATCGGGAATCATCTGCATCTCTTTCTTCACTGTTTCTTCACACTTTCTTCACTTTTTATGCTTGAATGATTCATATGTTGGTCACTGTGTGGCTTAACAAAAAACATTCCTCTGAAATTGGTCAGGGTCAGGGACTGGACTGAAATGAGAATCTTTGAAAGTCTTTCAGGAAGCCTGGATAACTGGTCCTCAAGACCGTTCATCACAGAAGAAAGGAAAACCCTTAATATAAGACCATTTGTCTCTGGACACTGAGCATTTTGGTGCACAGCCAAGAGGAACAGCACTGCAGTAATAATATGCCAACACTACCCGCAAAGCAGTCATGGATTTAAGCCTTACCTCTGACCGAACATGAGAGTGGACTTGGTTTCGGCCTCATTAAAGACAGATGGAGAGCAACAGATGATGATGGTGGTTCTGCAGTTACCACCCAGAGAATCTTGCAGGATCCGGGTCATCTTACTGTCTCTGTATGGCACATGGGTCTTCTACAAAATATAAAATAAAATACTTTTGATTGTCAGTGTACAGTTATCAGGACATTTTAACTGTTTCCTGTCAATGAAATACATTGTTTAGTTATTGTGGTTTCAATGTACTACTGTAACTAAATGTAAGAAAGAAATGTAAGCAATACTCATTGTCCAAATGACTGTATATTACCAGTTAATTACCCTGTGCCCCATTAAAGATTATCAATTCAACCCCTGTTTGTGTTACTGCATGATGCTTTATGAGTTAGGGTAGAGCTAAATAGCTTTAAATTGACAGAAGGCTGGTATTACAAGGCCAGAGTTATTACATTTATGTTACTTCATGATTTTTATTTTATGCAAATTGTTCTAAAATATGCAAAACTGTGCATAAAAACCTGGTCACACTTTATTTTGATAGTTCCATTGTAGATTACTTTTAGATACTTTAACTGTTAACATACTACCTGGTGAAAATAGTGGATTATCAACAGTATTGCTAGCTCTAGAATTAGCCCTGAATTTAATAGAATATTTTGTTTTATAAACTTAAGGCTCACCTACACTTAATTCAAAAATCTTGTGTTTTTATACATTTGTTTCTAAGACCTAAAATAAAAGACATTTTGATATTTTTGTCCTTTATGGGCATTTGAATGTGTCTCCATTTTTAAAACACCAGTAGTGGTTATTATTACACATCTTTTAAATTGCAATAACTTTGTTTCTGTTGAATGTTGAATGTTAGTTGAAGCCACAATGAGCATTTTCAAAGCATCTACCGTGGACTATCCCAATAGTAATAGTAATAAAGTTTTACAAAAAATATATAAAAGACAGTTTAAAAGTCTGAAGCCACCCCTAATTTCTTTATATTTTGCTTCCAAAGATCCAGACTTTTTGTATTTTTAATGTAGTCTTGAGGAACAGTTCCCAGGCTTCCTGAAAGACTTTCAAAAGTTCTCATTTTCAGTCCAGTTCCTGAATCCCACCAGTTTCAGAGGAATGTTTTTTTTGTCTGTTAAGCCATACAGTGACCTATGTATAAATCATTCAAGCAGAACAAAGCACATCTAACTGGGGGAAAAAGTTTAACAGGGAGAAAACTGTATTTTGAACTATTGTAAATTGTATTTTGCACAAAATTGTATTTTGCACTAAGCAAAACAGAAAGAAATGAGGGGTGGCTTAAGACTTTTGCACAGCACTATGTATGTGTATTTATTGCGTCACCACATGCAACACCGACAGTTATGTTATTCATGGTCCAGACTGGTTGACAGGGAAAGAGGAGGAGGAGGAAAGAGGAGAATGATGAAACAAGAACTGAGAGAGAGAGAGAGAGAGAGAGAGAGAGAGAGAGTGGGAGAGAGAGAGAGAAAGAGAGAGAGAGAAAGAGAGAGAGAGAGAGAGAGAGAGAGAGAGTACTTACAGTTCCCTCAGCCAGTGCAGCGATGACATTCCCCAGAGCAGACAGCGATTTATTGATATTTTTAGCTTCATCTAGGACAGCTCCTTCTGCTCCTGTTTTGCTGACCTTAAAGGGGAAGGTGAGGTGGATCAAACAGCAGAAGAAAAGTAAAGAAAGGTGTGAATGGTTGTAACGGAACAGTCCTCACCACTAATAAAACATTTCTAATGGAATAGGCTATAAACATAAACATTAATAACATAGTGTTAATCCTTAGAAGGTGAGTGCTACGGATCTGTGCTGGAAGCACAAAAAATGTCTTCTCATGACAAAAAAACTCTGTTCTCCTGGTTTGTGTTGATGCTCAAGATGTCAGACATCATGCTGAGCTTTGTTCAGTGTTCCTATTTCACACAGAAACAAAGTTATTGCAATTTAAAAGATGTGTAATAATAACCACTACTGGTGTTTTAAAAATGGAGACACATTCAAATGCCCATAAAGGACAAAAATATCAAAATGTCTTTTATTTTAGGTCTTAGAAACAAATGTATAAAAACACAAGATTTTTGAATCCAGGACAACTTTCAGGATAGTCTCTGGCACACAAGTGGGTGTGGAGACTATCCACGTGTCGGTGTGCCCAGCGAAAGAGCACCAAATGGAGAGTCTGTAGGAGAGCAAACATTGGTTTTGATGGTTTTACAAGGTTTTTATTTGTTGAAATCAGATTTTACTAATGCAGCCCTAAGGGTTATTTATAGCACATAGACTCACATTTGCAGTGATGCTTGAAAGTTTACGAACCCTTTAGAATTGTCTGCATTTGCCGTTGGTTTGTGTTTTGTTCTGTGTTTGTGTGGCTGGTTCTTGTTTTTCAGAGGCAGCATTCAGAGCGATGACACAGAAGCAGCAGTTTTCATTTAAATATTCTTTGTCTTTCCCCCTGTGACGGCCACCTCGTCCCCGTCACGCCTATCCCGGTCCCTGTCCCCTGAATATTAGTTTTCCCTCCTGTTTTCCC
>JBBPCX010070073.1:0-10897 GCA_037974365.1 Hydrocynus forskahlii | reverse complement strand
TAACATTTACATGCACGGCTCTTCTATATACAAGCATGACAACATGTATGAGTTCTGATAACCAAGAAGTCAATCCATTTCATAGTATTGCATTCCCAAAGCAATGCCTGTCTTATCCAGTAGCCTCCAGTACTGTTGCACTTTAGCCTTAATCTCCAGTCTTAATGGCCTGACGCTCTTGCTACCTGTAATAAAAGTATAAAGAAAACATTGCTGGTCACATAGAATACTCAGTATTGAGAAGTAACACATGTAATATTATTTAATTTGGTTTATTAATGTTTGTTTATGCAATAAAGCCGAATAGTTGATGTAAAATGAAAATGTTCTTTGGGGAGCCCAGCTAATTCCTGAGGTGACTTTATACTAATATGAAAATGAATAGAGAGTGGTTGTTTTGAGAGCGCTGCAAGGTTTTATTTGACATTAAACTAAAATCAGCAAGCGTTGACGGCCAAAATCAATAAATTTGCTGATTGAAAAGACAAAACAGCTGAGTCCGATTTGTACTCCGTCACTGAAGAACGGCTAGATGTCGCTAGCTGGCAACTTTGGAAAAATGCTGTCAAATTCTCACACTTTGGTAAGTTCGTTAAGGGTTTTTAAGTATAGTTCACAGTTATATATAACCCGCGTCTCTGTACTTTTATTATTCTTCTTAGTTAAGCAATTTTACTACTTTTTAGACGATTAGATAAAAGCTAGCTTTGTGGCATTACGAAGCTAGCTAACATAAACCTCATTCTCACCTGTTTGGGAAAACCACCTGTAGTTAGTTTTATGCAAGCCGATTAATTCAATTACTCACTTTAAAACATTTTTGCTTAGGCCATTGGAGAGATTTTAACCTTAGTTACCAAGAGAATTATTCCTGACTTTATCTTTTTACATTTTTCCTCAGTTTAAAGTCTTTCCACTGTGCTCACAAGCGTAAAATGTTATTTTATTTTACCTCAGAACAAGCTTTACTTTTCTATCACGTTACTCGTTTAGCCGAACTATACTTTTTTTTGTCAGCATATATTCTGTCTGGTATTCTTTCTCAGCCTCTACCTTCTTATTACCTTCAGGCTGAACTGTACCTCTCCAGTGTTTCTTTGGGTCTAAACTGTACTTTTCCCTCCCTTACTCTCAGTCTAAACTCCACCTATACATCGATTTCCTCAGTCTAAACTCAACCTTTCCATTTATTTCAGCCAAAAATCCTGAGTGGAAACTCTACCTCCCTGTTGATTCCCTCAGTCAAACTACCTTTACATTTCCTTAAGTCTAAATCCTACCTCTACATCGGTTCCTTCAGCACAAATTCTACCTTCACATTTCCCTGAGTGTAATCTCTGCCTTTCCATCAGTTCCCTCAGCCTCAACTCTACATTTCCATTTCTCCCAGCCTAGACTTTACCTTTCCATCCATTTCTCTCAGCCTAAGCTTTACTTTTTCATTGTTTCCTTCAGCCTAAACTCTACCTCTCCATCATTGACGATGTGGTGGAGAGTGTTCGTGAACTATTTATCGAAGAAGGTGTGGAAGAGCAAGTACTAGATGATTTGAGGGAGGTGAGTCTGAGATTTAGTTTACTCAAAATTAAGGTACCTAAAAAAGCTACTGTTAGATGTTCATCAGATATAACTATACATGTATATTCCATCGCTTCAGACCAATCAAAAGAAATCCTGTGGCATTTTGCTTGAACTAAATCTAAATGTTGGGTATGAATGGGTTAATGTCATATTGAATGGAATTATTTTTTCTGGATGGAACATTTTTCTCCTCATAGTTGTGGGAATCCAAAGTCTTGCAGTCCAAAGCTGTGGAAGGTTTTGCAAAAGACAGCAATCCTTCGAATTTTGTTCTGCAGCTCCCAGCAAGTTATTCTCAGAATCTTCAGAAGCCCATAGGTGAGCTGAACTGCTTTTGTCAAATAAAAGTGCTTTTATTAAAATATTGTCTGTTCAACAAAGAAAAGGATGTCTAGTGATCAAGAGGATGTTTACAGTTCATTAAGGCACAAGAGCCATGGATGTGAATTTAAACCTACTATTGAACAGCTGTAACCAGATATACCGTCCACTTATGAGACATGTGGCTTCTGAAAACATTTTATACTCTTTTCAGCATCCACCGTCTTGCCAGCTGGACAGAATGCACAAAGTTTCAATGCAAAATCTGTAAGTGAAATGCATCTTTTTTGACCCTGTAAACATAAGATTGCTGGGCTTCCATCATTTCTTCTCTAATACTTGATTACACCTCCTTGCCTTTATGCCATCACCCATCCTGTCGCGTCAGGGTTTTAGTGCTTTCTTCCACTAATTTTGTGCTTCACGTCCAAGCAGAACACACCACATTCCAACTATAGGATGCATTTTACATTTACAGCATTTCGCAGGCGCTCTTATCCAGAGTGACTTACATCTGTGCTTTCTAGTCCACAAGAATACATGTACCTCATACTAGTAAGCCAAGACTTACAAGGAAGAGCTTCTTGAAGATTAAGACTCTACCAGAGTAGAACTTAGCCCACCACCAGGACCCTCTCAGATCACGCAGAGAGGAACCACTAGGACCTTCTCAGATCATACAAAGAGGAACCACCATGTTCTCAGTGCTCAGTGAAGAGGAGGGTTTGAAGACAGTGAGGGTCTCAGCAGTTGTGACAGTCCGAAGAAGTTTGTTCCACCACTTTGATGCCAAAGCTTATAGAAGTCTTGATGCAGGTCTTGGACCTTTGAGAAGAGGTGGGTGGAGTCAGGCTGTGCTTGATGCTCTTAGAGGGCGGAGCTGTGACCCGTGGTCATGGATCAGAGCTGACTGGTCAGAAGGAGCTGGATCATTTTTAGCTTTGTAGGTGAGAGTTAGAGTTTTAAATCTAATGCAGAACCACAGGAACCCAGTGAAATGTTCTCACTAGTGGAGTGGTGTGTGAGAATTTTAGTGTTTGGCACTGCTGGATCATCTTTAGAGGTCCCAGTGTGTATGTGACTGATTCAACAGACATGATGGGAACACTGGGAAACTTTGACAGACCGTCAGAATCACCAGACCTCAGTCCCAGTTCTAAATTTACAACATGCTAAAATAAGCACACATGAACTCTAGCTCAAATGTGAACCCGCTCAAGACGCATACACAGTCTTTACCTGATAGAACTGAGGCTGTTATTAAGGCAAGGAGATGCATGAGCAAGCACTTAAAAAAAAGAAATGATGCTGTGAACTTATATAGCCTACTGCATTTGAACCAAGGCTGGTGTCCTGTAGTGGTTTGAAGATATTTGGACTGACCAGTCGTCTTTTATTTTTCTTTCTCTTTGAATGGGTACACAAAGTCTGATTATTTGTTCTGTAGACTGGTCACAGATTAATTAAAATATATAAAAAAAAAACATCTTTGTAGTTGCCTTAAAGGGGAAAACACTGATTCATTTATGAAATGTTAATGAAGAACAAAATTAGATATTCTTTATTTTTATTACACCTCATGTATTGGCAGGTTTTGTTAAAGGTACAATATGTTGAATTTTCCATTTAAGCACAAAATGCATCACTGTAGTATGTAGGAATGGCAACATATTGAAAAGAGCTGAGGGGTGTTTAAAATTTTGTTCTCCTGATGGAAAATATTTAAATACACACTTTCCTTTCAGAGCAATTCTGGCAACATTGCAACATTTGCGCTACCACCTGGAGTCACCTATCCTGTTCATATCCCTGCAGGAGTGACCCTGCAGACGGCCTCAGGTGAGATTTGTAACCCAAACTCATTCCTGGAAACGTTAGCTCTTCAGGAGGCGTTAAAATCTGTGTTTTCTCACTTCTAGTATTGAGCTTCTATATTTGTTCCCCTCTACCACACATAATTTAAGGTTATGTTAGACAGACAGGTGTTAAGATAGATGGGTACGGTAGATGAGTTAAGAGTAGGGAAAATATTAACAGTGCTGTATAAGTTCATCCATCACTAAAATACTGATCTACATATCACTGTCAGAACAGCTACTTATAACTCCTTTTAGTCTTTTTTTTTTTTCCAAAGAGTTTGAAAATGTTTACATTGTCAGAATGGTATTTCAATGATAGAAATGGTCCAGAATTACTTGACTTAAAAATAAAGAATATTTCTTCTTTCTCCTGTAAAGTTACTTTTTAAATAAGGTTTTGTTTGAACTCAGTAGACACATTAGTCTTGGACTTTTGAAGGGCAGTATGTCAAGTGTGGTCATCAGATGCCATCAGTGGTTATATGAGCAGTTTGAAAAAAAAATCAGTTTAGTTCTAAGTTCAGTTAAAAAAAATAAACTAATGTTAAATTAATTTAAATAAAATTAACAGAAATGTAAAGAAAAAGGATATAATGAATTGGGCAACTGTCTAAAAATTGGTCCCATCAGTGGGAGATAGCAAGTTTGATCCCCGGTGATACCCCAGCCATCTGTGATTAAGTTGAGAAAGACATACAAGAAACCCTCACATTTCCATATTTCTTCCCTCATGTTTGCAGGCCATTTGTACAAAGTCAATGTTCCTGTAATGGTAACCCAGGCTCCAGGATGTCAGCATATCTCTGCTCAAGCGAATCAGCCTCTTGGGGAGCAAAGCAATTTGCCCGCAACCGTCATTTACAACATCCCTGCCCAGGTGCCTGGCTCATGTGCCCAAACTTTGCCTGTTCCTGAAGCTTCCCAACCAGTCGTTCCACCACAACAGCAGAGCCAGGGCCAGCAGTCCCAGCATCCTCACGTCCCTTTGGATCAAAGTACCCAGCCCCCTGTCCCTGTTACCCCCGAGACTCCCCTCAATCTCCAGTCCACACACTCACTTTCAGATAGCCCTGGTGAGTTCACGCTGGACGGCATCGAGTTCACCCCCCAGCCTCTGGACATGAGCATGTCCACGCCACAGTCCACACAGCTGCCTTCGGGCCCACAGGGAAGCCCAGGGAATGTGCAGGTGTTGGATTTTGGAGCCAGTGCGCAGGAGATGGTGGCGAGAGCTGTTAAACTAGAAGATGAAGCTCTAGACTTGGCCACCACACAGCATGATGACACCATGAGCCTGCTGACAGGCTTGGAAAGAACACCTGACAGTGCAGTTAAGGTGAAGTGGAAAAGATTCACCGTGGACTTGTTGCTAATGTGCAGTACATTGCCGTACATCATAGTCTGGTTTCCCAACATTACAAATTGTGCAGTGATGATTGGATTCTACCTGTATACCAGTGTTCAAAACAAACATACAAAACTCTTCTGTACCATTACTGAGATATTTGAGGTGCAGAATATCGACTGAAATTTTCAGTGGTGCCTGATACATAGAATCCGATTCAGAAAGCTTTACTGATCCTGGAGGAGGCTGCTTACATCTGTAGTACACTGGTGCTGAGATAAATGGTGGAGTAACACAGGGTTTGTTGACTTCTCCACAGCTTGAAATGGAGCTCCTGAGGGACTACAACTTCAACGAGTTGGGCAACATAACGCAGCTGGATGGAACGTTTGACAGCAGTTCTGAAGCAGGAGATGAAGAGCAGGTGAAGGAGGAGGAGGAGGAAGATCAGGGAGCTGTTGGAGAGAATGAGTTCCTGGGCATCATCAGTGCAGAAGACCTGAAAGTGCTTCAGGGCACAGAGGGCAGCAGTGACTCCAGCGATTCCGGCGACAGCAATGAACCTGATATAGAGGAGGTGGAAGAGGAGGTGAGGGCAACACAGAGGGAAGCTAGATACACACACCACCTCAGTTGGAATGAGCCCTAATATATCATAATGAGTGCATCCCTAACATTTTTATCGCTTTCTTTTTTTATTTAGATAAGCAGAAAACATCAAGCTTAATTTTAGTCTCTTGAATTTCTTTGCAGTATATTTTTGTAGAAATAGTCTTCTATATAATGTAGGTTATAGTGTAGCTGTATATCAACTACAGCAGAGGTGTCCAAACTTTTTGCAAAGAGGGCCAAATTTGATAAAGTTTCTTCTGACATTTCTTTTCACTGTTAATAGTGACAGATGTTACCGTTAAACACTCCATTTCAGATCGATCAAGGAACAGATAACCTGCTGATTCTAATTCTGTGCAGTCGCAGAAATGAGCGCTGGGTTTGCGACATGAATGCCGAGACAGATAGCATTAGAATGGTGCTGCCACAGTATGGTGAAAGGAGGAATTACAATTTTAAAGTTTTACGATTTATTTAATCTGACAGCTAGCGAGCCATAAATAACACATTATAAGATTGAAGAAGCGGGCCGTGATTGGCCCACGGGCTGAACTTTGGACAGGCATGAACTACAGCAACCTACAATCCAGATTTCGATGTGGGCACACTCATTTTGCTTTTCTCCTTTTTGGCCTTTATCTCCTGAACCTTCTTGTGCACCAGTTTAGCAATTTGTTAAATAAGAGTGTGTTCATGCATAAATGTAATTGAGATCATATAGGATCTCTTACTGCTACTTTTAATGCTAACACAATCACACTACTGTTCTTAAGTTTTATTTTTATTATTATTATTCTTTTTCTAGCTGATTTTGGAGCTGCTTCTCGGCGGAGGTCGTGATGAATTTTAAGATTGCTCCAATGTTAAAACGGCCGTTAGTATCCGGTGCAGTGCACTTGTATAAAACTTTGTGATAGGTTGATCAGGGGCTGAGTACTGGTCATTTAAAAACTGGTTGAGACACATCTAAAATTATTGGGAGAGAGAGAGAGAATGGTTGAGAACCCTTTTAAATCTGTTTGGAGAGGGATAATGGGCACAAAAAACAAAACATGAAGAAACACACCGCATGCTCATTAAACGGATTTCTAAACACTAAAGCTCAGGTCAGTTAAACCTAAAAAGACTCTTGTGGTTTAATCAAAAATAATCAGCCAGTGAATGCTGCTGTTTTTGAACCACAGCATTGGGAGTTCGAGACAGCCTGGGGCGCCATTTTTTTTATTTTTTTATTTTTTTCTTTTTGCCCATGAGACCAATGTTCTCCAAACACTGGTTTAAGAACAACCATGCAGTCACACATTGCATTTTCTTGTGCAAATGCATTTTTTTTGTTTAAATACTTGAGCAAACTCATGTTGAATTCAATTCTGAATGTAGAATTTGTCATAACCAGCCATTTCCCCCTAACTAAGGGTCACTTTTTATTATTCTTCAGGATATGATGATGATGTTTAATTGTTCTTGATGCAAAAACCACACACTTCACACCGTCAACTTACAAACTGGGTGTACATTCCAACTTAGTTTTTATATACATTTTTCAAGCAGTAAGCAGCCAATATATATCTGGCAAAAATGGAGATGATAATGGAAGCATCTCAGATAATCCCAGGGTGTGACCGTTCACTGACAAAGTATTAACCCTTTTGAATGATTTGTTTAAAATGCGAATTACCTAAAATTGTCATTATTCTATTTATTCTGTTTCAGTTCCATTCTACGCTCCAAAACAAAAACAACAAAACAAACAAAAAGCCCTCCCTCAACCCTTAGAAGTTGAGAATTCTCTGCCAATCTTGTTGCTTCCGAAATCATTGAAAGCGTGGTCGTCAAACAAGTCTCAGAATTTCTCTCTCAGAATGACCTCGTTGATCCAAACCAGTCCAGTTTCATTGTCTGGTTCTGCCATTCCTGCACGCAAGGCAAACCCAGTCCAGACTGGTCTCATTCTGGTTCCCCACTGGTGGAATGAGACCATAGCAGCAGAATCCCTTTCCATCTTCTAAAACCTCCTGAAGACTCATCTGTTCAGAGAGTCTCCTCTCCTAATGGAAGTCGTTTTGGATAAAAGCGTCTGCCAAATAAAAATAAATAAATAAAAAGCGTCTGCCAAATAAATGTAATGTATTTTACAAAGTTTTATATCATAGAGAAAAAATATCTAAGCAGGCAATGGATATCTAAGCAGCTGGTGGCCTAGTGGTTAGGGTGTTTGCCATGCGACCAGAAAGTCGTGGGTTTGAATCCCAAGACTGCTAGTGGCACCACTGAGGTCCCCTTGAGAAAGGTAGCGTCCCCACTCACGGGTCCCCGGGCACTGTGTTCCTGGCTGCCCGCTGCATCAGTAGGTAAAGGGGTTAAATACAGAGGAAGAATGCTGTTCACACTGTGTGCTGTGGTGTGTTCACGTATGACAGAATGGTCACTACTTTAAGCACTGAAACTATTTTTGAAGATTTATATTGCCTATTTGTGCTGAACTTTCAGACTGTTAAGAGAATAAATCGATGGGGGCAGAATAAAATTTAGACATGTTGTGTTTGTCCTGTCTAGGATCCACTGAACTCTGGTGACGACGTGAGCGAACAGGATATTCCAGAGATCTTTGATACCGAGAATGTCATTGTTTGCCAGTATGATAAGGTAAGATCTTGTGTAGTGCCTTTTGCTTATTCATAGTCTTTGCGGTTACACATAACTTGATACAATGGTACAGGTGTTGGGTATAAGTGCGCTGCAAAAAGGTACATCTGGCTGAATGAACATATTTGTAATATTTCCATTGATGAGGCTGTTTTAGGAATAAGGCTGTTAAGCCTGGGTGGTGTAGAGAGTAGAAAGTCCTGGGTTTGAATTTGGGTTTCCACTGGGTACTCCAGTTTCCTCCGACAGTCCAAAGACGTGGACTTGCTAGGAGATGCTAAATTGCCCTTAGGTGTGAGTTTGTGCATGAGTGCGTTTTTGCATGTAGCTGCCCTGTGATGGGCTAGTGACCTATCCGAATGACTTCCAGCTTTTCCCTATGAATTGGATGGATGGTTATTCAACTTTCTTCTAGATCAGAGGTTCCCACCCTTGGTCCTGCAGGCCCACATTTCAGTGTTTTTTCTGCTGATCCAACAAACCAGCTTGTAAACAGCCCCCACTGAGTTGAAGTGGGTGTGTTAAAACAAGAAAAATGTTATTTTATATTGCAAAAGTGTCTTACATTCTCTGATAGTGCTTTTACTTTATCCAAGTTTTATTATACAAGATTATTCCTTTGTCTGTCTGTAGTCATATGCAGTCACAGTGCAACTGTATAGAATAATGAAGACAAATAGCAAAACTGTTAATGAGTTACTGGCACTAGTGTTCATTCTAAATGTTTTGTGACAGATTCATCGCAGTAAAAATCGATGGAAGTTCTACCTAAAAGATGGTGTGATGTGCTACAGCGGTAAGGAGTACGTTTTCTCCAAGGCCGTCGGGGAGGCTGAATGGTGAGATGGGAGAACTCATGAATCCATCATGATGATAGAGGACAGCCTTATCACAAAGTGGGTTGTTTTTTTGCGTTTTGTTCTGTTGCGCTTCCTCTGTAAACTGCTGTCCTCATTTATTGCTTAAAGACTACGGTGTCCTCGTGAAAGCACTTTCCTTGTCTGACAAGACACACTGTATGAAAATATCACTTTCATTTACTGATTCTTAAGGGGTGGAACAGAAGGTGTTGGAGGGTTCCTCCAAATGCATTCTTGGTTTTAAGTTGTTCTCACTGTTTAAATGAAACAAACTGCATATAAAACTTCAGTGGTGTCTCCTTTAATAATTATTGTAAAGTGTTGCGATGAGGTTGAACTTACCTTGAGGTCTCCAGTCGGTGTTCATTACCTCATGGTGTAGTAGTAGAAAGTTCAATGCATTTAAGACATTCACTCTCACTCACTCACTTTCTGTAAACACTTAATCCTCACTAGGGTCGCAGGCACCCAGAGCCAATCCCGGGGTCAGTGGGGCATTAAAAAAAAAATTCTTTATTTGTCCCGTAATTATTGGATTTCTGCTGCCTGTTCTAAACGTCCAAGTTAGGTGGCCACTGCTGTATATATAGTGGACCAAACCTGTACACTCACCCTTTTTGTTGTCCCAATAGAATTTGTGTGATGGACTTGGGCTATGTACTAAATGAAAAGAATTCTACATCGATAAACATTCTGTTTAGAAATACAAACTGACATGTATTTGAATAATCACATTGGTTATTCATACCCAAGTTAGTGACAGACTATTGTAATAGCCAGGGTCTGAAAGTGAGAGTAGAGTCTGACCAGAATACCTCACTTGAGACAGGGCTGAAAAACTAAAAAGGCAACTGTCCTAGCTTTGAAAGACTCAGTTGGTATGTCAGTACAATCCGAGTCGCTCCAAAGCCAACAAATTACTAGCAAGTGCATAGTGATGTGTTTCTGGTACTTTTATATTTAGTTTGGTTGTACCCAAACTAAATTTCTGGTCTTCCCTGGGGCTGTAA
Source organism: Hydrocynus forskahlii (assembly GCA_037974365.1). Classification (NCBI taxonomy): domain Eukaryota; kingdom Metazoa; phylum Chordata; class Actinopteri; order Characiformes; family Alestidae; genus Hydrocynus; species Hydrocynus forskahlii. The sequence continues at coordinate 663 of JBBPCX010070073.1, read as the reverse complement.
GGCTGCCTAATTCAGCCATTGTTTGAGGCTAGAGGGGATAATGTGGTCTTTCTGCTGCCCGGGATGGATGCTTTATCCGGCTTTACTTGTGGAGTTATGCACATAATGCGGAAACACACATTTTTGGCATTAATGTTAGCTGTGGCTTGAACTGAGCTCACCTTCCTCGCAGATCAAATAGATGACAGGTCCAAAGTCAGTGACACCGCAAGGCTGGAATCTGGATACTTGGAAAATTTAATAGTCTGTGTGGGACTAAGTGCCACATAAGCTAAAGGAATGAGCAGATATGACTCATAATAATATGTAGGTACAAAACTAAGTTTGAAGTGTTAAAATGTCAATGTCAAGAGAAAAGTTTTGGTTTTATACAACAGTTCCTTACAAAGTGTGCGTGCGTGCGTGCGTGCGTGCGTCATTTTTATTTCTGTAACCTGGCAGTCCTGGACACGGTCATGTGTCCACAGCATACACACCCAACATGCTGTTCTGAAATAAAAACCCAAGCATATGTAAAGTAGAATGTTATGAATGAATGTCCTTGAGCAAGAGACGTAACCCTCAGTGACTACAGGAGGACTGTCTGTAACTAATGACCGTAAGACTGTCTCTGTAACTGATGACTGTAAGACTGTCTCTGTAACTGATGACTGTAAGACTGTC
>JBBPCX010070072.1:0-10899 GCA_037974365.1 Hydrocynus forskahlii | reverse complement strand
TCACTTCACTGGCTTCCTGTTTCTGCCCGGATCACCTACAAAATCTCCCTGCTCACCTTCCAATGTCTGCATGGTAACGCGCCATCTTACCTAAAAGAACTCCTCTCCCCCCACTGCCTCTCACGCACTCTCCGCTCCACCAACACCCACCTTCTTCTCCCTCCCAGGACTCACTCCTGCACCACTGGAGACAGGGCCTTCTCCTGCACTGCCCCACGACTGTGGAACGCCCTACCTTCACATTTGAGGGCCCCACAGACTCTGACTCTTTTTAAGAAAAACCTAAAAACATTTCTTTTTAGCCAATGTTTTTAATGATTGTTTGCTGTTTTTTTTATTAATTATTATTAATATATATTTTTTTTGTCTGTATGCACTTTGACATTTTTTGTAAAATGTAAAGTGCAATATAAATACAATTTATTATTATTCTTATTATTATTGACAAATTCTATATTTAGAAACATGTTCATACACATTGGCAACATCAGCAATGAAAACAGTCTGCATCTGAGGAGAATTCTCTCACGAGGGCATCGTTTCTTTTGGAAAGTAAGAGAGAAGGGAAGCAAGAGTGAGAGAGCGCTAAATCAAGAAAGAGTGTGAGAGAACGTGTCACTGCATTTGAATATAGGCTAAAGATAACCACAACATCACAAACAACAACAACAATAACAACAACAGTAGCAACTGCAGCATATCCTTAGTTACCCTTGTATGGTTCTGTATCACACTGTGCAATCATGTATAGCAGGCCTGCACTACAGGAGGATTCATTTGTCATGACTGCCCATGAACAGCATGATGTGTGACTACTCCACATTGACTTTTATCACATTTATAAAGAATGAACACAACAACAAGTGTCGAAATACATTCTTCTGTCTGCAACACAGATTCACTAGCTGAATATTGTTTATTTTCCTCTCACTGCTGAGCCGTATATAAACTGGCAGCCACTGCCCATCTCTACCTGGGGCTTCGAGCAGGGCTGTGTACCCATTTCTTGAATTGGTATACTCAAGAATTAATTTACATTGCATTAATCTTATTGAGCTGTGTTATTACTTTATGAAGTATTAGCTTGTCTTGTTGTTACAAATGAAAACAAATATGCAAACTGTTAATATAAAAAAAAAAAGATGAAGTGTGAGCAATATAATAAGTGAAAAGTAACAAGAGATGGAAAACTACACAGTGCAAAAATGTCTATGAATAAATGTCAGGGACAATGGCTCCAGACATTAAAGAGATTTAAGCCTTACCTTCACATGAAAACGGGACAGGTACATCGGGAATAGAAGGGAAAGTGAGAGAAAAAGAGAGAGAGAGGGAGAGAGACAGATTATTAGAACAAATGTTTATCACAAAACAGTCTCAAACAATTGTGATAGCACCAGTGAGGGACATTTTTGCCAGGGAGATTAAGTCAGTAAACATGTGGAATTATATATCAACTCTACTGAGTAGATAAATACTGTAAATGCTGATGTACAGATCTCCATAAATAACCTCAGTCTGTAAAGGCCAGCGTTTCCATATATACATCTCTACAGTCTTGAACTGCTTCAAGCACTGATGCGTGGAATGTCAATTGAGCTCCACTGACCTCACAAATTCTATAAATGCTGACATGTCAAACTGTATATAAAATTAAATTACACTGAGTCCATGTATACTTGCAAATAAATAAATAAATAAATAAATTTGTTTTTAAAAACGCGCGAGTTAACTGAACCAAGCCACGGACTCAAAGGGAACCGTTCGGTTCGTTTCAGAGGGGTCTGAGTTCGTTTGGCGTGTTCACATATACGCAAAAAATGCTGACTAAGCGATCTGAGTTCACTTTATGGGCTGAAACGGACCAAGTCTAATCCAATCTGGTGTGTGCAGGCTGCGGTTGCGTCATCATTGTGCCATCACTGTTTCAGTCGTGTTAAATGCATTTTTTGCCATTTTCGGCCAAAAATTTTCAGTGGCCGAATTTTCGGTGCATCCCTAATATACATATTATAATGCTGGCCAATGATAATCACATTAATTGTATTTTACAAATACTGCTATATGAACAAAAGTGCAATAACATTTGGTTTGCAAACATTTTAAACATATAAGGAGCTTTTTAACAGCAGTGTTCCCTTTAACACAGTCACACAGCTGCAGTTCAGATATTTCTGTAAATTTCAACTTAAATATTAATGTAAATCATATCAAATATAAAACCAAAACCACTGCAAGGCATTCTATATCTAGTTTGTTATAGAAAAACAAGTTACCCTCACAGTCCAGAGCATTATAGCAGCTGCAAAGGGGGAACGACTCCTTTTTAAGGTCTATGTGTCTGAATGCAGTGTCATTAAAGTCCTATTGTGTCAACAGGCGTCTTATTACTTTTGTCCATATAGTGTATGTTGATTTGTGGGCATTTGTATTGTCCATCATAAAAATGATATAAGTTTCTTCTGAAATCAAGAATTTCATGGGGAATCCGTCCTCTCTTTGCTGCTGTACTTATCTGGAAAGACTTTACACTCTGGTTGGAACATTGCTGTGAGGATTTGATCGTGTTCAGCCACAACAGTAGGTACTGATGTTGGATGAATAGTTCCGGACCATGGGGGACTGCTATAATGGCGGAACCCTTATAGCAGCTGCAAAGGGGTACCGACTAGTAACGCATTAACGTGCCCAGCCCTAATGTGTGTATATATATATATATATGTGTGTGTGTGTGTATTTACACCCTCACACACAGCTTGATCTGAGGTAGAAGCTTGAAAAAATATCAGTGAAACACAAGACTTCAGAAGTCACCACCTCATAGAACCATGAGCTCTCCTTCTATGAATGTGAGGTTTTTAATTCATGCACTTCCACTAACGGAGAAATAAAAAGTTATTTTTTAGACTTCATTAATCATTGTCTCACAGTAACTCTGAATGTGGATGTGCATACATTAACTTAACTGAGGAGAAAATTTGGGTTCATAGATTTCTTTCTACGCAAGTAATTCTAAAAATGCTTTCGTTGCTTCTTTTACGAAGGGTAATTTTAGGCTTAAGGCCTAATACTTCTACAGCACAGGCATTGCATACTGAATTCAATATATTGGTAAAGAGATAAATGAAATGAAAGCTCATCAATGACATAGAGATATTAATTTACTTGTCTGATAACATGTACACACACTGTAAATTGTAGAACTGGGCAGAGGTTGAAGTGTTTTCAAAGTTCAAATTGATGTGAAATATTGCTTTTGTTCCCCTTCTAACCTTCTTATTCATCTTTGATTTGTTATATTCAGAAAACTGATTTGAGTTTAACAAAAGCAGCCGAATTGCTTGTCACCACAAGAGGCAATCTTTTTTAGATTGAACAGACATACCATTTTTTGCAGTGCGCTGTTCATGAGAATGGCCAGTGTGAGGGGTGTGATTATCACTACATTATCATGTGTGAATGAGAGACGAAGGTGAGAGGCACACTTAAGATACAAAGAAAGGTCTTGAAGTTTTTATGCCTGTAAAAAAAAGGCCAACTCAACTTTTCACAATTAAGAGCTATGTCCGGTCAAATTGATATTATTGGAGAACTATGTGACAGACAGTTCTGATTCTAAAACCTGGTAGCCTACTTATAATCAAAGACACTGTAAAGTACACAGTATATAAACATATGTAATTAAATAGCATTGCGTCATTTGTGGGATAAGGACAGTTGTATTGCATAGGAACAATGCTGCTCGGTGAAATAATTCCGTGTGTGTTCTTGATTCTCCTGTTGTACATGATATACTTCGGAACAGTTAAGAAGTGAAAAGGGCTGTCATGATAACTCAATTAAAGTGGATTACTCAATAGTCAATAAAAATGTATACTTGTATACTCCCTATGAACTGGCTCAGTGATTACTTTGCAATTTGAATGATAAACAAGCTTCACTGTAAAGAATGAAACATACCAGAAGAATCTCATTAACATGCAAATGTTTATTGTTACAGATTTCACATATATGAAGAATAATTAAACATTTTCTGTTTGTAACGAGCACAGTTGATATGGAGTTTAATCTCCCAGCCTCTAGGGGTTATTAATTGTATGCAAATTATCCCTTGTCAAAATAAATACTCGATTACTTAATTATTAACATAATGGTGACAGCCCTATAAGTGAACAGCAATCCTCTCTGTAACATTCAAACAGGCAAAACCAAGTTTGAGTTGAGATTAATAATCATCATGTTAAACATTCACCTTCCTCACATTTAGTTGGTCACTCTCTGCAACACTTGAACAATGTCTGCAACAGAACACTTAATGCACCTAAAAAAGACCTGCAGTTCATAATTCACTGATAGAAAAGTAAAGTAAATACATGTGAGTGTGTAAGAACATGTTAGAGAGCAAATATAATCACTGTTCTCCCATGGTGTGGCGACTGCCTGGCTGAGGAAAATCTCTATAAATAACCAGAGTGCTCTTCTCTTTCTCTGTATGGGTGTGTGTGTTTGTGTGTGTGTGTGTTTCCAAGAAAATTATGGCACTTTTCCCACTATGCTCCCAGCGGGTGTGTCCATGGATGCACTTCCTGTATGCTGGTTCAGGGTTACGTCCAAAGAAGTGAGTAAGTGAGAGAGAGAGAGAGAGAGAGAGAGAAAGAGAGAGAGAGAGAGAGAGAGAGAGAGAGAGAAAACTGTGAGAAAAGACAGTGTTAAGGTTGAGACATTGTTGGACATTTTGCAAACAATTCCATAGTAAGTATGAATAGTGATTTCCATAACAATCTAAGCCTAACGATAAGCCTCCTGCAGGACAGTGACGCTTGAATCAGCACACACTGCTTTACTCTTGCTGTGCTACAAAACATGAAATGCAGCAAAGAAGCAGCTACAGTGTGCATGTGTGTTATATGCAGTGTATTTGTGTGAGAGAGAGAAAGAAAATGAAATGAGAAGAAAATAGAAAAGAAAAAGGACAAAGAGAGTAAAGGGAAGGAGAGAGAGAGAGAGGGAAAATGAAAGAGAAAGATAAAAGGGGAAGGAGAGGGAGTAAGGAGAAGGAGATGAGCGTGTCAGAGTGAGAGAGAAAGACAGTAGGTTGAGATATCAGATATGTTCTCCGGTTTTGGCAACAAAACGTTTTGCTCTGAAGCAGTGACACAAAACCACTCATTCTTAGGTCTCTCTCGAGTCCCTCTTCAGCACAAACTAGAGCAGAGAAGCCTAAATATTGATGGCAATGTAATGCACTGATCTGACAAGCTTTCTTTACTCTTAAGAATTTTGTGGGTCTCAAATGATCCCTCCCTTCTGCATTGATTTTTGATCCGCTGACTGGAAAGGAACAAGCAAAAAGTCAGAGTGCACTCAGTGAAAACAAACACAGGTTAGAGCGACGGTAACCGGACAAAAGACTTCCGGGTAGAATGGCTATAAATAAGGACGACAGATAGCTAACAGGTGAGAGGTGTAACTAGTTTAGTCTAAGGAAACAAGGTCTTGTTTTATAAACATAAACAAGCCGACCAATGACAGACAGGTTAAATCGAACACGTAACTTCAAGGGAACAAAACACAGGTAAAGACGATAATGACTGTTAAACTGAGACTAACAATGTGAAAAAGCAAAAAGCAAACCCAGGCTCAGCAATTCGGTGACAAGGACTGCCAAGAGCTCCAAGAGCAGTAGTATCAATAAGTATAAGACTACTGACACAGAGTGAGTTTCAAAAAATGCATTTGTAATATCCCGCTGCTGGAAGTTCAGGATGGTTTTGAATGCTGTAGCACCTCCCTGTAGAGACCTTTAAATTGGAATTTTAAAAAGGTTGTCTGGAGCTGTGGATCAATGAAATTCATCCACCCACAGAAAGTTGTTTGCAAGACCAGTGTATCCACCCACTTAATGGTGTCTATAGCTCAGTATATCGATAGTATCAAATATTAAAATATTTAAGTATCAAATATTTATCAATCTCAGTAAGGAAAAAGTAATTCTATGCCATCTCTAAAGTTAATATAGACCACTAATGTTGGCTAAAAGCAATGAACAACAAACTTTGCTTCCAGCATATGAATCTGTCCAGTTTTAACATAATCAGTGTTTTAGAAAATTAGCTTAATTACGCACACTACACTTAAAAAGTCACATAATTATCTACATAAATAATATGCTTTGTAATGCTCTACCTTATACACATTTCCTACTAGAATTTGGCAATGTGGCAATATTTAGCATTATCATGAAAAATTATGTCAAGATAAACATCAACATGCTTTTTTAAGCAAAATAGGATATCAACATGATAAATGATAAAGTACAGTGACCAAATGCATTCTGAACAGAGCATAATTAATCCTATTCCACATATTTATTTATTTGTTTGTGCAGTGCAGTGTGTGAAAGTGAATAAAAAGTCTGAACTGATTTTCTTTGTCAGTTATCAGATCCCAGCTTCCCCCCTTTCCCCATTTCTCTCCATTCTCTCTCACATATAGGGAAGTATTCTCCAGAGTACTTTTAGCCTGATAGCCCTGCCACTACAATAACCTCAGTATTCTGTACTCAGTATTCAGTAGACTACAATAAAACTGACAGACCCTCCCATTTTCTGATAAAGGAAAGAATCCCCCAGCCAACTGTTAACTCCTTATCATAAAAAATGATTAAGATCTGACCACATCTCCAGCCCAGCGGCTTGCAGACTGGAGATCTAGACGCACACGCTTGCGCACACACACCCCCTCCACACACACACACACACACACAGATTAATGTTTCAGTGGCTGCCCAGCTTTTCTGAAGAGCCCAGAACTCCCAGCCCTAATTCAACCCCCTATACAGCTGAAAACCTCTGAGCCTCTGAGGACACATTGTCATTCTGTAGCTCACCATTAGCATCTACACAAGTTTTGTTCAAAAACACTTTTGTTTTTGAGAAACAACATTTCCAAAAATTCAGGAGCCTCAAAGTAGGAAAATCGTTTGCTTCACAAGGTACAATGGTGAGATGTTCTCACACAAAACAGCTTATACCTACAGACTTTATTCATGCATGGCACTATGGAATAGTGCACAACCTCAGATATATGAGTAATAAGCAAACAAGGTCAGCATGCCATTCAGTCTGCCTTTGGGACTCATAAAAACATATTAATACAACAAATAGGAAATGAGCGCGTCACAAGGTATATAAACAGCAAACGAGTTTATCCAGATCGCTCATTTATTGAGTCTTCACTCTCGCCCTGCCGTCTCACCTTCAGGATTCATGTGAGTACTCACCTTACTGTGCATGAGTGTAAACGTTGGTTCTGGTGGGAATCTAACTCGGTTTCAGAGCGTTCGCAGATCAAAGAGCGTGATTAAACCAGCCCTCTCGCTTCTGTCTGCACCTGGGCTCTTCCCTCACGCTACACGGGCAAACTCTTCTGGCCAGGTACGTTCATGTTCACTCTTTGCCTTGTGACAAAAGATATAATTTACTTTCACATGACCCTTAAAGTATGTTGTTAATCCAAAAATATATAAAACACATTGTCCATTATTACAACCACCAAAATCCCCTCTATGTACAGCCCCCACATTTAAAATCCTTGAAATAATGCTTACTTCCAGAGGAGCTAGGAGTTTGAACTTTAATCAGTTTCACATATTTGTATCACAAAAAGAATGTACTTCTGAGTCCCAGTAGTAAAGCTGTCAGCAGTAGCACTCCATAGAGATGTACATGACTGGTGGCATGTGAAAAGACAAGTGCACTTTTCGGACACAGCATATGTTTAACTAGAGTCTTGACAGATATTCTCATGGTCCAGGGGAACTATTGTTAGTGAAGCAGAGTGGACCACAGTGATTCAAGTTAATTTTTCACTTAATGCAGTCATGACTGATCTTTCAAATAGCAAATGGTAGCCTATAAACTAGCATTTAACCTAAAAGAATTAGCATGGGAAGCAGTCCAGTTATGTGAATTATTGCCCAGAATGAATTTAATTTCCAGACAGACAGGAACACCCCACAAATTCCAAGTGATAGGCTTCAGGCAAAGCTTCTTCAGGTGATTGACATTATAATTGACTGGATGGCAGGTGAGTGCGATTAACAAATCTTCATGAGGTTTTATCCTTTGTTAAACTCTTGTCTCCTGAACTATCAATTAAATTACACAGATTTTCTTAAAATGTTTACAGAGGGCCTTATTCTAGGATTTAGAATATGTAACATGGTAACTGTAAATAGTGGGAAGTAGCTGCAGATGAAAAACCCCAAACATGGGGGATGGGGGGATGCAGAGCAAGCAGTGAGGAGAACCCTTTCAGTCACCTGCTAAAGGGCACACATCATGCATTTTTCTTGCATTTATTTTTCCCCTAAGGTCCATTTACAACATTTGTGTGGGTTTATGTAGCAAAAAACTCATTCCAACCTCTCTTCATTCCTTAGAATGAAACGGGCTATTTTCTGTACCTTTAAGACCATTATATCTAAATTATATCTGTTCAGAATGGCTACGGTGTAAATGGACTTTTTAAAAAAGTAGCCGGGGCTGAAATGTTCCTGATGATTTAATCCTAAAAAGGGGAGGTTAAAGTACAGTAGGATGAATAGTTGGAAATGTGCTGAATTCAAATCGGGCTGTTTTTGCAGACATTGTTTCCCTGCCATTTTTAAACTAATTTAAAAAAGTTTAAAAAAATATGTTGATAATAACGCCCATCTTAAAGATTGAAAATCACTAACACATTGTTAGTTCAGGCAAAACTACAACAATAATACTGTTTTAAGTATTTATACATTTCTGCAGTTTGATTTTAGTCATTAATGTTTTGGTCATACAGTTCTGCTAATTAAAATGTCTAATTCATGCTATCAAACGCTGTACACCTTTTATTTTTCTCCTTCATATTTCATTTATTTTTTCCTTTTGGTACACTGCCAAAAATATCCTGCCTACCTATGAAACTGCCTACCTTTGAATCAAGTAACCAATTAGAACCAGAAATTAATACAGTTAAAAGAGTTTTTGTTTCTACTACCAAACTGATTTTGATGAAAATATAAACATTCATAAGAAGTACATATAGTGCAAGTAAACGAAAACCCTTACAAGTAATTGCTGAACACGGTTCATTCTCTTATCCTTTCTCATGTCCTCAGATGACTCAAGTCCTCGTTTGTTTTCCAGGCAAAACCCTGTCAGGTGAGCGAATGAGTGCCTGAGGGTTTTTAATACAGGTCAAATTTGCTCACGCATACATTCTTATGACTGACACATATGGCAAGCCCAGACGGACTTAAAAGATCAGTCATCTCCAAGCATTCCCAACTTTGGGTTGGTGTAAAATTAAACCCATTTTGCAGACTTGTTTGATGAGCAAAGGGATCTGAATCACAGTACCCATGCTGGAGGGTTGTGTGACTATTAACTGCTGCACTGCTCTGAGTAATGGGACCAGAGGGAGGTGCTCTGAGAGGAAGGAGAGTGTGAACGGAGAATGTGAGGCAGGCCAAAGATAAAGTGGGCAGAACAGTGTCAGCAGCCTAGTCCGATCAAAGCACACAGGGACCCTGCCTTTGTATGCGTGTTTAGGGGCCAGGGAAACCACCACTATTTTCACTTGAACCTGCATACTAGAGAAAGTGCAAACCTCTCGCCCTCTCTCATAAAGGTGCACCTGGACACCTCTCATAATAGGCATGATGCCCTTTTCAGTCAGCCCGCAGGGGCTAACTCACAACATGATTGAAATGATTGGTTCCCTCTACAGGGACTCGAATTATGACACAGATCCACTCCGACAGTAACCCGAATTTTGGTGTTAGTCAAAACACACCCTAGCCTAGGTCACTTACCGATCCTAAAACAGTCATAAAAACACAACTAAGCCACAGAAAAAGTAAAAGGAGAACTCCCTCACTCATACGCCGCATTACTGCGGATACTTCCGCTGCACACAAGAAAACTAGTCCGTCCACATAGTCCATAAGTACGGCGCTAACGGAGTAAGCCAAGTGGGAGTGAGCGCTGCAAACTTGAAACATCGTAAGTCGAGACATGTAACCCAAGGCACATATTAAAGTCTGTCTGTAAAACCCAACAGACCTCATCTTGACCATCTAACTTACACAAGCCTACCTGGATGTGACCAACTAGCCCAACCCATGAACATGCTCACTCTTTACCCTTTAGTCCACATATATATTTAGGCAAAGTTGTTTTAGAGGAAAAATATACTATATTGTAATTATGATTTATCGATCGTGATACGTGTTGCAATTAGGGCTAGGTACATGCATCACATGATACACACACATATGACACAGTGATAGGCCCGATGTAAAAGAAAAACAGGTCAATATTTACCTTAACGTTTCATTTTAAAACTACATTTATTTACTACATGATACTGAAAAAATATATAATTACGTCTGCTGCTGCTATGTTTATTTGATTTAGTAAAAACATTTTTTTGGTTTTCAAACCAAAAAAATGCTGGAGGAGCCTCTAAGAACGGTACTGTAGGTGGCTATGCAGCTCAGGAGGCAGTGGTCAGTTTTTGGGCACATATGCTAGTGTGAAACCAACATGTGCCACAGATCACATCCAGAATAGTTACATCTTGTTTATTTTTAACTGAACCACATTACTTATGATATTTTTGAAAGTTTATCAGACCTCAAAAATAACAGTAATTGTTAATAAACAATGTGTTGCAAAGACCAATGTGTTGCAAAGGCCGGACGATCCGGCCTTGCCGCGTGAAACTCGTCCATCAGTTCTTGGCTGAGGATGTCACGGGCCGGTATCCAGCGCCTCTCCTTGGGTCCGTACCCCTCCCAATCGACCAAGTACTCCAGCCCCCGCCTGCGCCGACGGGAGTCTAACAGGGCGCGCACGC
>JBBPCX010070071.1:0-10900 GCA_037974365.1 Hydrocynus forskahlii | reverse complement strand
CACACACACACACACACACACACACACACACACACACACACACACACACGTTCTTAATCAGCTGAGATGTTCGGAGTGTGTGTGACGTTCACTCGTCTCTGATAGACTCACTTATGCTGTTCCTGCCACTGTTATCAGTGCACAAGGGAAAACTCAACCAAAACTTTTTCATTTTGCAAAATAAAAACAAACTTTAAACAATGAAGGCGCCTTTAAAATGATCTGAACCACTAAAACCGATGAACTTTCAAAACAATAATAACCCTGGTGAGACATTTTTGGGTTTTGACATTTTTTAAAACATTTTGCAAGTTACTATTTTACTGAAAAAATGTGTGTGTGTGTGTGTGTGTATACATGTATGTGTGTGTATATTTGTATGTATATATCAATTTAAGAGCCGATCAGAGTGATAATTCTCAATTCCAGTAATAAAAAGAATATATATTTTTTCAAATTATAAAATGTTAACCTTTTTACGTTAATGTGTTGTTTTTTTTTATCAAGGAACTGATTTAAACAATTTGTGACAACTCTGTCTGTCTGTCTGTATTTTGGTTGCAGTGATGACCATGTTTGAATTGATAATTATGGCACATTTTATATAATTAATTAATTCTATCCTCTGCTATGCAGGTGGGTGCCTGCATCGTGAATGAGGAGAAGAGGATTGTGGGTCTCGGTTATAATGGGATGCCCAATGGCTGCGGCGATGATGAGCTACCTTGGGCTCGCTCCGCGGAGGACGAACTGGACAAAAAATACCTGTACGGTGAGTTATAGCGTGTGGGTGTGTGTGTGTGTGTGTGTATGGTGTGTGTGTGTGTGTGTGTGTGTGTGTGTGTACAGTGTGTGTGTGTGTGTGTGTACGGTGAGTTACAGCCTCTGTGTGTGTGTGTGTGTGTACAGTGTATGTGTGTGTACAGTGTGTGTGTGTGTGTGTGTGTGTGCGTGTGTGTGTGTACAGTGTGTGTGTGTGTGTGTGTACAGTGTGTGTGTGTATGTGTGTGTGTGTGTGTGCGTGCAGGGCGTGTAAGTGCTGAGACCTTCTTGTTTTTGCGAGAACGTTCCATGAGAGGTCTCACACACTCTCACATACAAACACTACCACACCCCCTTTCATGTGCAGGCATACTGTCCTTTACGTATTATTATACTCTCCGACACAGATTACTCTTCTCCCATCATGCCACTGTACATACTACACTTTTGTCTCGACTGAAAGTGGATGTAAGACAATGAGTGTTCTAGTCACATGACCTTTCTCACATGTACCTTTCTCACGTGTACTATGAATGGATAATATACAGTCAGGAACAGAAGTATTTGAACACCCTGCGATTTTGCAAGTTCTCCCACTTGGAAATCATGGTGGGGTCTGAAATTCACGCTGTAGGTGCGTTCCCACTGTGAGAGACAGAAAAATAAAATCAGGAAGTCACATTGTACGATTTGTAAAGAATTTATTTGTTTTGCACTGCTGCACATTAGTATTTGAACACCTGAGAAAATCAAATCAGTGTTAATATTTGGGACAGAAGCCTTTGTTTGCAGTTACAGAAGTCAAATGCTTCCCGTAGTTCTGGACCAGGTTTGCGCTGCAGCAGGGATTTTGGTCCAGTCCTCCACACAGATCTGCTCTAGATCTGTCAGGTTCCGGGGCTGGCGCTGAGCAGCACGGAGGTTCAGCTCCTCCAAAGATTTTCGATTGGATTCAGGTCTGGAGACTGTCTAGGCCACTCCAGAACCTTGATGTGCTTCTGACGGAGCCGCTCCTTGGTTCTCCTGGCTGTGCGCTTGGGGTCACAGTCGTCCTGCCCCCCCCCCAGAGCATGATGTTTCCACACCCATGCTTCACAGTAGGCATGGTGTTCTTTTTCCTCCAAACACAGCAAGTGAAGTTTAGACCAAAAAGTTCTATTTTGGTCTCATCTGACCACATGACTTTCTCCCATGCCTCCTCTGGATCATCCAGATGGTCACTGGCGAGCTTCAGCCGGGCCTGGATGTGTGATGACTCGAGCAGGGGAACCTTCCGTGCAGTGCGTGATTTGAAACCATGACGGCGTCGTGTTCTACCGACAGTGACCTTTGAACCTGTGGTCCCAGCTCTCTTCATGTCACTGACCAGATCCTCCCGTGTAGTTCTGCGCTGATTCCTCACCTTTCCTATCATCAGTGATACCCCACCAGGTGAGATCCTGCACGGAGCCCCAGTCCGAGAGAGACCGACAGTCGTCTTTAGCCTCTTCCATTTTCTGACAACTGCTCCGATAGTTGATCTATTTTCACCAAGCTGCTTGGAAATTGTCCCGTAGCCCTTTCCAGCCTGGTGGAGGTCCACAGTTTTGTCTCTGGTGTCTTTTGACAGCTCTTTGGTCTTGCCCATGGTGGTAGTTGGAGTCTGACTGACTGTGGGGTGGACAGGTGCTACTGATGAAGATTACTGAGTGGAGTAGAGCTGGACTTCTTAAAGGCAGAGTAACGGGTCTTTCAGAGCCAGAATTCTTGCTGATTTCCTGGTTCTCAAATACTTATGTGCAACAGTGCAAAACAAATACATTCTTTACAAATCATACAATGTTATTTCCTGAACTTCTTGTCACGTTCTGTCTCTCACAGTGGGAATGCACCTACAATGTGAATTTCAGACCCCACCATGGTTTCTAAGTGGGAGAACTTGCAAAATCGCAGGGTGTTCAAATACTTATGTTCCTCACTGTGTGTTCTATTATTCTTTTTCAAATGTAAACATACAGTCAAAGTAAAAAGTATGTGAACCTCCGGGAATTTTGTGGTTTTCTGCATGGATTGGTCATAAAAAGTGATCTGATCTCCATCTAAGTCACAGGGACTGATGTACACAATGAGCTTAAGCCAATAACGCACAAACCGTTCTGCTCTTTCATGTCTTCATTATACGAACATGTTCAGCATTCACAGTGGGAGTGGAGAAAGCGAGTGAACCCTCAGGTTTAATCACTGGTTGGCCCTCCTTTGGCAGCAGTGACCTCAACCAGGCGCTTCCTGGAACTGCAGGTCAGACCTGCACATCGTGTGTGGGGGGGGGAGAACTGCCTTCACTCTTCCATATTCTTTGGTTGTCTTCTGTGTTGCTCTCTCCAAGTCATTCCACAGCATCTCAGTGGGACGGAGATGGGGGCTCTGACTGGGCCCCTCCAAAAGGCGGGTTTTGCTCCTCTGAAGCCGCTGCGCTGTGGATTTGCTGCGATGTTTGTGGTCGTCGCCCCGTTGCCTCTTCTGAGCTTCAGCTGACGGACAGGCGTTCTCACGTCATCCTGAAGAATTTGCTGATAAATTAATTTCCCCCGCAGCAAAGCAGGCCCAGATCACGATGCTCCCTCCGCCAGACGTTACTGCAGGGACGGTGTTTTCATGTTGACATGCAGAGCCCTTTTTACGCCAAACGAAGTTCTGCTTGTTCCTCCCAAACAGTTCAATTTTAGTTTCGTCACTCCACAAAACATTTTCCCAGTATCGCTGGTCCCAGTGGCCAAGTGCTCCTTCTCAAACTCCGGGCGTGCGGCCGTGTTCTGTTTTTGACAGCAGCGGCTTCCTTCTTGGTGCTCCGCCATGGACTCCGTTCCTGTTCAGTGTTTTGCCTACTGTTGATTCATGAACACGGATGTTAGAAGGTTCTAATGACTTCTTCAAGTCATTCGCTGTCGCTCTAGGGTTCTTTACCTCAGAGATGACCTTGCGTTGTGCTCTTGGGGCGGTCTGGGCGGGACGTCCACTTCTAGGCAGAGTAGCCACAGTGCCAGATTTTCTCCATCTATAGACGACGACAGTAGACTGATGAATATGTAAAATCTTTGAGATGACTCTGTAACCCTTTCTAGCCTCATGTGATTTAACAATTCTCGATCGTAGGTCTTCAGACGGCTATTTTGTGCGAGACATGATGCCCATCTGGATATGCCTCTTGTCAAAAGCCCAAACTCAAACTTTTCAGTGGTTTTTATCAACCAAAGTCATTCTAGGCCACGCCCCTGAACTCGTTTAATTGAATGGACTCCAGATTTTAACTACAATGAGCTTTTTAAAAAAAGTCATTAGCTTGGGGCTCACTTACTTTTTCCAACCTTCATTTTCACAGTTTGAGTGATTTATACAATGTGGTCAAATATTTTCTGAAAATCTGTGTATGTTAAGTTATAGGACACTTTGTTTGTATATTACTGTGACTTACATGAAGAGACAACTATGTTTTTTATGGGATTTAGACATAAATATAGACAATTCCAAGGGGTTCACATACTTTTTACTTTGACTGTATCGTCTCTTACATATATTCTAAATTTCTTTTACATGCAATATTAACCTCACTTATGTAAAATACCGTACTTGTTCACATATACAGTTATATACTATCATTTGTGGATATAATATGTGTGTGATAGTGTAATATGTGAAAAAGAATATAATTATCTGTGTTGAAGAGAGAAGTGTAGTATGTACCGTGGTATGATGGTACATATAAGAGGGTTTTGTTGTGTGTCAGAGAGAAACAGTGTGACTTCACATAAAAGAGGGTGTGGTAGTGTTTGTGGAAAAGTATTGTACTGTACATGTGAGACCCAGTATGGATAATCTACCGTAGGGCCTCTCATAACGTTCTCCCCCAGCACCTCGTTAACAACTCTTTCATTTCCCAAATGAGTAATCAAGAACCCAACGAGCTGCTTAATTCCAGCCGAGCCCAGCTGAGGCCGTTTTGTTCTCCAGACGGTGTGTGCTCTTAAAGAGAGAGGTTCCTGATGGAGCTTGACAGGGTTCTTTAATGTGATGCCATAGATGAACCTAAAGAACAGTGCAGTGGATGGTTCTTACAGTTAGACCAAGACGAATTCTTAAAGGAACAGTTTGGTAAAAAATCAGATGTGCACAGTGTTCCACTGGCCCCATATCACTTCTCCGGACTTTCAAACCACATCCAACTCTTCATTAAGGTTTAGGACACAGTGTGACTTACTGTGAGCTGTAAAAATGAACTGAACTCCTTCATTAAGGTGGATCAGACTAGTGGACGTGGTTTAGGACACAGTACGACTTACTTTGACCTTCATTTCCATGAAAGTGAGAAGTTTGTTTAGGACATGGGCTGATTTTTAGAATTTTGCATTTCTTTTGCATTTCAGAGCTGCCTCCTCCTCCTCCGGGTGGGTTGGTGTTTGTGATCCAGATGATTTGTTTGGTTTTTTTCCTCCCATTTTCAGAGCCAGGAGCGGCCAAACAGAGCAGCTTTCTCCTCTGAACGGATTTTATTGATAGCTGTCGGAAAATGGGAAATATTTCTCCAGATATTACACAAAGTGTCCTGACTTTAAATGCCCGCCACCACTTTTATGTAATGGAAAATAATAAATACCCACATCTAACATTTCTATATAACTGTAAATTTTTCCTGCACATACACACATAAACGCATACATGTGTCTGTGTGTGTGTGTGTGTGTGTGTGTGTGTGTGTATGTAAATGTAACTATAATAGTCCTATTGACCTATTGACACACCTTTATATATATGGTGTGTGTGTGAGACTAATTTAACTAACCTGAGTGTCCCCTGCTGCCTCTCTCTCCTCAGTTTGCCACGCGGAGCTGAACGCCATCATGAATAAAAACTCTGCGGATGTGAAGGGCTGCTCCATGTACGTGACGCTGTTCCCCTGTAACGAGTGCGCCAAGCTCATCATCCAGGCAGGTGAGAGAACAGACCCACAGCGCCCCCTACAGCCTCCCAGAGCACAAACCACTCGGGTCCTTCTCACACGTCTGTCCAGATCTGCACCAGCTCCAACAGGTTAAAGGTCCAGATCTGTGGGGAGCTTCTACTGATCTGGTTCTCATGAGCAGCACAAACACACGGCCGTCACACACACACACACACATGCGCACACACACACACACACACACACACACACACACAAACATGCACACTTTAACCCCACAGTTAAATGGGAAGAGATCTAAACCTGAGCTGTGGTATAAAACATACTACAGTTGGCCTTCTTAAGAACAGGTAAGACAGGAGGCTCAGGATTGGACAGGTAGGACAGGAGATTCACTGTTGGACAGGTAGGACAGGAGGTTCATGGTTGGACAGGTAGGACAGGAGGTTAGTGGTTGGACAGGTAAGACAGGCGGTTTGTGGTTGGACAGGTAGGACAAGAGGCTTGTGGTTGGACAGGTAGGACAGGAAGCTCGTGGTTTGACACGTAGGACGGGAGGCTAATGGCTGGACAGGAAGCTCATGGTTGGACAGGTTGGACAGGATGGACAGGAGGCTTGTGGTTGGACAGACCAGCTGCATGGAGTTCTACATCTCATTTTAACCTAAGCCTGAAACTGCAGAGGGTCCCAACACTGGTTCCTGTCTCCAAAAAGACCCACCCATCGACCCCCCAGCTACTACTGGCCAGTGGCTCTGACTTCACATGTCATGAAAGCCCTGGAGAGACATATCCTGAAACAGCTGCATCTGCTGGTGGAGCCTTGGCTGGACCCCTGACAGTTTGCTTACTGGCCCCATATCGGCGTGGAGGACGCCATCATCAGTCTGCTGAACTAGGCTCATTCCCATTTGGACTGTCACCATCTTAGGGACTGATGAGAAGGTGGTTGAGGACTATGGGTATCTGGGGGTACACCCTGACAGTAAACTGGACTGGTCCAGGAACTCAGACATTATCTTCAGGAAAGGCTTTACCTACTGAGGAGGCTCAGGTCTTTCAATGTTTGCAGGACGATGTTGACCATGTTCCTGCATTCTGTGGTAGAGAGTGTGGTGAGTGTGGTCGAGTGTGTGGTGGCAATAGAGCCAGGTAAGCTTTCCCCACAGCTTACCTGGTTCTGGTGTCAGTCTCAGGGTGGTCTGAGCAGCCAAGGTCTGGAATTCTGCCGTACACTGACGCGCCGGATGGTCCGTTCCTGGTCACCCCTTCTTACTGCACCTCCACTTCTATTTGGATGTCCTTGGTTGTCAAAACACAACCCTCACATCTCTTGAACTTCAGGTCATATCCTCCAGTGGGGACCCACATGTCTGCTCACTTTTCTTCAACCACATCCTGCGATTCGTCACCCAGATTTCAAAGATATCGAGCCATTAGATATGGAAGCCATCCCTGACTGCTACCATGACCTAGCCAAAGTATTTAATAAATAGAGACCAATCAAACTACCTCCTCACAGGAACTGTGGATATGGGGGTTGACGTCCTACCAGGTGCTGTGCCTCCTCATGAACGGCTGGTCTCACCTACCCTGGGGTAGAACAGAGCCATGGAGGAAAGCATCTCAGAAGCTGTGAAGCTGCTCCAGCGGCTGCAGGTTTCGTCTTTGTAAAGAAGAAAGACGGGGGGACATCGTACCTGAGTTGACTACCCTGGGCTTAACAAGCTCACAGTAAAGAAATGCAATCCACTAGCCCTCACCAACACTACTAAACTAGACCTACTGAGTGCTTGCAACTTAATACGAGGCAGGGAGGGTGACGAATGGAAGACGGCGTTCAAAACACCCACCAGGCACTATGAGAGTTTGGTGGTTCTGTTCGGCTGATGCAGTGCACCGTCCACGTTTCATTAATGGCATTCTCCGCGACATGCTGGCCCGATGGGTACACCCCTACCTCAGTGACATCCTCACCTACTCAAAATCACATATGTCATGTGAAAGTGGTGTTACAGTCATTGTTCGCCCATTGGCTTTCCTGCAGGTTAGAGTAATGTGCATTCCACCAGCACTCCACCACGCTCCTTGGTTGTGTTATCTCGTCCAAGGGTGTGGCCGTGGATCCCAAGAAACTGGATGCAGTAGCTCCATGGCTTCTACCCACAAGCCTGAAAAAGCTGCAAAGGTTCCTTAGGTTCGCCAATTTCTATCGGCGATTTATCCAGGAAATCAGACCAGTCGCAGCTCCTCTCACCGCTCTCACGAAGCCGACCCGCCAACCATTTCAAATGACTACTGCCGCCACTCAAGCTTTCAAAACCCTCAGCAGGGTGTCCACTACTGCTACCATTCTTCTGCATCCCGACCCAGAAAAGCCCTTCGTTGTGGAGATGGACAAGTCAGCTGTGGGTTATTCTATCCCAACGAGACCCTTCACTCCCACTCAGCACCGATATGGGGTCCAGAACAAACTTGTCCGGTGTGGGTGGGTGATCAAAATCTCGTCACTATTCAACAGACTAAACAACTCAATCTGAGACAAACTAAGTGGGCCATGTTCTTCGAACAATTCAATTTTTCATCTGTCATATCGCCCAAAAAGCAAGACCACCAAGGCCGACACCCTCTCCTGTCAACATTCAAAGAAGACCACCCAGGAGGACTCCAAACTGGTTTTACCCGTGGAAAAGATACTGGCACCCTTCTGTTGGGAACCCAGATTCGGGAAGCACTTGTCTTGCAACCCGCAGTGGCTGACACCCAAGAATGCCTTCAGGATTGTGGAGTGTGTGCCAGGGCAAAAAACAACATCAACCTTCTACTGGCGATCTTCAGAACTCTTCCTGTTCCTTTATGCCCCTGGACATAGAAAAGACACTATCCTTAATCCTTAATCTGTTTTCCAAGGATGTTCACCTGGTTTCCCTCTGAGGACTCCTACCACCAAAACTACAGCTGAACTATTATTGGAACACCTCAAGATATTGTTTCAGATAGGGGACTGCAGAAGACATTTTGGCATCGGATTGGTTTTACCACCAGCCTCGCTTCTGGGTACCATCCTCAGAGCAACAGGCTGATGGGAAGAGTGAATCAACAAATTGGGCATTTTCTCTAATGCTTTGCATCAGATAATCAGCGTTCCTGGTCCTGACATCTCCTGTGTCCCGAACTGTCCCATAATTTCAACCATTTACTGGACTCAGTCCCTTCGCACCGGGTACCAACCCACTTTTTTTCAACACCAGGAGCCTGAGGTTAACGCACCATCCACGCAACTTTTGGTCGACAGATGTCGGCTTGTCTAGAAAAAGGTACGTTGTTCCGTTAAATCCGAAACCAGCGCTCACGACCACAACGGTTCATCGGTCCATATAAGATCACTCATCGTATCAATCCAGTCGATCCAGTCCTTCCTCTCTCCGTGTCCACCCAAAAGTGGTCTCTTATTTTTTGCATGGCTTTATATGCAAACTGAGATGGCTTTATATGCAAACTTATTTAAAACCAATTTATTCCCAGAACTCTAGAGGAATCGAGGTGAAATCCAAAACTGAACCTGTGTTTTTCTAATCAGCTTTCTTGCAAACAACACAAATCTTATTATTTGATGCTTTCTTGTTTGTTTACACTTATTCTGATATGTATTTGCCTGCACTCACTGCTCGGATTTTTGGATTTAAACAGTCTAGATAAGTGCCTAAGATTTTTGCACAATGTTGTGTGTGTCTTCTCTTCTGTTCTGTTCTGTTCTGTTCTCTTCTCTTCTCTTCTCTTCTCTTCTCTTCTGTTCTCTTTTCTTCTGTTCTCTTCTCTTCTGTTCTCTTCTCTTCTGTTCTCTTCTCTTCTCTTCTGTTCTCTTCTCTTCTCTTTTCTTCTCTTCTCTTCTCTTCTGTTCTCTTTTCTTCTCTTCTCTTCTGTTCTCTTCTCTTCTGTTCTCTTCTCTTCTCTTTTCTTCTCTACTCTTCTCTTCTCTGCTTGTCCTGTCCACCCTCATCCTCTCTTCTTGTCTCTATCCTCAACATCTCTTCTTTTCTCCAACTTCGTCCTCTCTTCTCCACTCTCACCCTTTCACGCCCTCACCTTCCCTCTCTAACCCCTCCACGATCTGTTCTGCGTGCCCTGCAGGTATAAAGAAAGTCTTTTACCTGTCAGATAAGTATAAAGACGTTCGTACGACGATCGCCTCCAGAAGAATGCTGGAAATGGCCGGAGTCCAGTTAAGGTGGGTGTTCTGAGCGGGGCTCGAAGAACCTAAAATACACTCGTCTGATCCTGACTGACCTCTGTTTCCAAACAGGACTGTAAAGGTGTGGGGTGGGCAGTACTCTTAAAATACAAGTCGAATATAAGTCATACATAAATATAAGTTGGAGCACACAAAATATACATACAAATTTATATCCAGTTTAAAATAATGGACTTAATTATAGAGCTGCTTTAGAATTATGATAATGGTAAGAAAATGAGTAAACAAATGAATAAATAACAGGGCCTGTGTGAGTGTGTGTGAGTGTGTGTGTGAGTGTGTGTGTGTGTGTGTGTGTGTGTGTGTGTGTGTCTCAAGCAAAAGAGCGGCAGTGAGAGAGAGGCAGTCATAATCATAACAGTCATAAAAAATTACATTCATATTTGTTGCCATGGGAAAAGACACAGTAAGCTTGTGTGGACAGATTTCACTTTAAACCAGCCAGTCAGGCGCAGGATCCCAGCAACTGTCTGTTCCACCTGCAGAACCCAGGCGAACGGTTCCACAGCCTTACAGCCAGAACTCTAGATCTAGAATCTAGAGCTTTTATCTTCAGGTCATAAGGTCATCCTCAGCTCCGTGACTCTGAAGGTAGAGCTGTGAACTAGTATGTGTTTAATTGTGCCAGGAATCCGTATTTTAATACTGAAATCACTGTTCAGGTTTCGGAACGGTTCCGTGAATCTGTGAAGCAGCTGGAGTTTTTTTATAGCAGAGCTTTCATTTCAGCTCTGGTCGTATAGACACGCTGTTCCAGCTCTACAGAACCGTTCTGTCTCTAAACTGTACTGTGCTGGTACTGAAGTTGGTGCCGTGTGCTCCTGCTCTGTGCCGTGTGCTCCTGCTCTGTGCCGTGTGCTCTGTGCTCCTGCTCTGTGCTCTGTGCTCCTGCTCTGTGCCGTGTGCTCTGTGCCGTGTGCTGATCACCATGCCTGTGGATTTGTCTGTGCTTC
>JBBPCX010070070.1:0-34602 GCA_037974365.1 Hydrocynus forskahlii | reverse complement strand
GACCTGGACTCTGTAAAGCTGCTTTGTGACAACCTGGTTGTAAAAAGCGCTATATAAATAAAACTGACTTGAATTGAATTGAATGTTTGCTGAAATCCATGACCTAATGTTGTGTTGGAACTTTCTACTAACTCAAATTTATGTGAACATTACAAGTTTTGAACTTCCATTTGCTATTTATGGCTTGTAGGCCTCATTCACATAAGGTCATAAAACATTTGACTGTAACACATACCAAGATTAAACATTTTGTTTATGTTGAGGATGTTTATCACAGAGAACCTAATCTCAATGTTTACCAAGGACACTGTTTTCTTTTAAAACTAGCACAAAATAACATCTGTCATGTTCCCGGTCAAAAGTGACCGGTATGATTTATTTAGTAAAAAGGTGGTTGCTATGGTGTCGTAGTAAGTAGTTTTTAGGCGGTTTGTATGGTTTAGGAGGTGGTTGCTAAATAGTTTTTAGGCAGTTGCTGCATGTAGGAGGTTGTGGCTAAGGAGTTTTTAGATGGTTGCTATCAGATACAATGTGGTTGCTCAGGGGTTTCTAGATGGTTGCTATGGTGGATGAGGAGGTTGCTAGGGAGTTTTTAAGTGGTTGGTATGGTATCTGGGATCAATAAAGTTTGATTTTGATTCTGATTCTGATTCTTATTCTGATATAAAAAGTGGCTGCTAGGCTGTTGCTAGGTGCTTGCTGTGGTGTATGATTTGGTTGCTGGGTAGTTTCTAGGCAGCTTCAATTTGTAGGAACTGGTTACTAAAGAGTTTCTGGATTTTTGCTATGGTATACTATGTGGTTGCTAGAGTGCTGCTAGGTGCTTGCTGTGGTGTAGAAGGTGGTTGCTAGGGAGTTTCCAGATGGTTGCTATGGTATAGGAGGTTGTTGCTATGTAATTTCAAGGTAGTTGGTAGGGTGTAGGACTTGAGGTTTGGTTGGTTTAGCAAAGTTTTAGCATGGCAGTGAAGTCATTTTGGCTCAGCAAGTCGGCAAGCAAAACTGTGTTCTGCTTATTATTCAGTCAAATGTAAAATGACCAAATGTAAAAAACAAAGGCAAACATGAAATAAGTCACTTATGGAGTCAACAGGGCCTGAGTCCAGTATAAGATAGCCACATTGACTGTTGTTCACAAGCCCAGTCGTATTTATGGCCCAAGCCTTGGTGACACCAACAAACGAGAACCTTTGAGTCTGCATTTAGGCCAGACTCTTATAACATGCACATTGTACATGTGCCACAGCCAGAACCTCTCTTGCACTGGAGAAAAGGAGAAACTGTTCACTGTTAGACTATAACATGAAACATGAACGGAATGAGTGAATGACCTCTGTTTATGGTCCGAGTCTAAAATTAACTTCAGTGCTACAAAGCCTTCAGCTACACATTATCAGTGTGATGTGTTTTGATCCTGTGAGGTTCTCTGGGCTCCACTCAGATACCTATCTTTTGTAGTTATCAATTTCCGGCATAGCAGGCAAACAGCTGAAAGTATTTCAGTTAACATTTGTTAACTTTCACATAGGCAGTCATAAACTGTTGAACTGTGGCCAAGTACATAAGTACTAGTTTGTACACTGCAGTAAAAATCATTTCTGCCTTAGTGGTCTGATGTTCTTTTAATGAATGCAAAATTACACAGGTTTTATTTTTTTGGAGGAAATGTTCATCACTTTAATTAGTTCTGCCACCAACACAGTCTGTTTGTTTGTTCACATCTATTTATCAGTCTGACCTGGAAAAACTTAAAATATGAAGAAGAAGACTTCGGAGCAAATCATGGCTAAGGAGAAAAGGGCAAGTGAACTTAATTTTTTCAGTCCCAGGTAATATATAATAAGCTAATACAGGGGGTCCTCGAGTTACGACCCAGATCTGTTCCTTTGACAGTGATGTAACCCGAATTTTGGTGTAAGTCGAAACACACCCTTGCCTAAGTCACTTTCCTGTCCTAACACAGTTGTGAAATCAGAAAAACAACTAAGCCACAGAAAAAGGAAAAGGAAAACTCACTCACTCATACACCATGTTACTGCATATTCTTTTACTGCACGCAACCAAACCATTTCACCCATGTAGTCTGTACGATGCTAAGAGTGTAAGTCGAGTGGGAGTGAGCGTTGTAAACTCAAAACGTTGTATGTCGAGACCGTTGTAAATCTTTCTCTATAACCAGAGGATTTGACATTTATGTTAAGTGTCACAACTAGTGGGTCATTCATCATGTTATGCAGCATTCTACCACACAGCACTGTATTTATATATACCATCTCCAGGGAGCAACTTTATAAATAGATTGCAGTTTTTCTGCTGTTGTTTTTCTTGGTATGTCTGTGCACAATGCATGTCAAGACTAAAATGCTATGGACATTGACTAGTGCAGACATTTGGGAGGTCAGTGGTAAGGAGTTCTAGTTCATTACGTATACTCAGTATTCTGCTTTGGGGTAGTTTTGGGATAAATTTGGGATGTTTTACCTACCTCTGGAAACAAATAGCCAGTCACTGATGTCAGTGTAAAGGCTCATTGATGCATGTATTTTACAAGGAAGTCACATTTGCTGTTTTTATAAACAACATACATACCTGGATGAGTGTTGATGAGTGGTGGCTTTACTTTCTCCAGATTCTGATCAAACAATCGCTCGGGATTTGTGCCATCTTGACTCACCACATCTTTTGCAATTGTCAGGCTATCATCCGTCATCTTGGGGCTGTGATACATCTGCAGGGAATTCTCTGCATCTAGGGGTACAGACTCTGTCTTTGAGACTACATCAGAGGGTTCATCTTCTGTGTTGATCTTTTCCATGTCAGACGAGTTTAGTTCTGCCTTTGGTTGATCTTCCTTCTGTGACATCATCCTTGTCCTGTGGGAAAAAAACTGCTAAAGCAACAATAGAAAAGAACTGTTCAAAAAAGATTGCTAAGGTTTTTTAAGTTATTTAAAAAGTTTCTTGAAGCTTTCCTATAAAATTCCTTTGTCACTATCGAATCATGTTGAACATCTAAATAAAAATTGTAAAAACCCAGTTCTCTTACCCACACCTACCTTTCCGAAGCACAACAGGTTATGTGCACAAGGGGATTTGCAACTGACTCATATCCCTCAGACAAAGTTTGACTGTTTCCATGGTAACTGCTCACGGTTGGGCTTATGGCCACTCAAGTGGAAAAAAAAAACAGTACAATTACTAGATAAACTTCCCATTTGGTACATTATTAGCCTTGCAGTATTCTTGTGTTTCTGAAAACCTTTCATTTTTTGGGACTTGCTTTACATATTAAATTTGAAGAACATATAACACTATAATAATGTGAATATAATTCGTTCTGTGAAGTACTAGGCTATTTCCAGACATCTGTGTGCACAAACCAGACAGACAAAAGAGCCCTGTGAAGTTAAACTAGTTGATTTTTCCTTAACTCAGGAAAAGTACAGCATGTTTATGTGGATAATATTGCTTTTAATAATTAAGTCTGATCTGCTCATTGTATAGAGTTAAATGAAAATATAGGGAATGAGTAAAATAGTCATATTTGTATTTATTTGCCTTGTATGCAACTATGCCAGTAAAACTCTGAAAACCACTGACATCTTTCTAAGGAGCTTCACCAAGCCTTTGCAAAGAGTATTTTCAGAAATTTGTTTTACTGTGGAGGTCAAAGTCAACAAGTGAAACCTGCACTTTATTGAATACAATATAGGAGCTTGTCTTGGCAAGTCCATGTCAGTGAAACTGTTCACCTAACAAAAAGCTCTTTGGTTACCTCAGCAGTATGTTTTAAGTCATTGTCTTATAGCGTAGTCAATTATAGCCCAGCAAGTTTGGTGGCATCTTCTATCTAGCAAAAACCTGTTTCTGTACACTTTTACTGCTTTCATCTTTAGTTATGTCATCTAATGACAAAGTGTTATTTTCTGTCAGTGCAGTGTATTAATTATATGAGACCCATCACAGCAAATGTTTCTGCTTCTCAGTTCCTTGGAGTTTGTTTTAGGATGTTTCGTAGTAGTTATTTTGGAGCTGCATGGTTAATGAAATGAGCAAGTACTGGAAACTGCTCTAACCTGTCAGTTTACCATTAAACAGGCCAGGTGATGAGTCATCCTGATTGGAGAATAAATCAAATGTGAACTCCATGGTCCAAAGTATTTGGACTTCTATTGTAATTAATGGGTTTGACTATTTAAGCCACCCCCTGCCCTTTGCACAGAAAGCATACAACCATACAATCCACATGGACAAACAGTAATACGAACACTGTAGAACACTGAACCTTGAAAAATTGCCAATACAAGTCACAAGTAAGTATATACATAGAATTTATGCAATGCTGGAGCTGCCTTGGTCAACTGTAAGTGCTATAATTGTTAAGTGGAAATGTCTAGGTGCAGCAACAGTTCAGTTCAGCTACACAAGATCACATAACAGCTTTACCAAGCCTTTGCACAGAGCATTTTCAGATATTTGTTTTGTGGTGGTGTTCAAAGTCAAAAAGTGAAATGTATACTTCAATGAATACAATATAGGAGCTAACAAAAAGCCCCTTGGTTCACCTAACAAAAAGCTCCTTGGTTACCTCAGCAGAATGTTTTAAGTCATTGTCTTATTGTCTCAGTTTTGAAGCAATAGGCTACACAAGGTCACATAACAGCAACAGCAAGAGCTGAAATAATATTATCTCAAGTTCTGTTTGTTGGAGACCTAGTGGCTTGTGTTTCAATGACATAGCAGCTGCACTCATGACTACAGTGACCACTGCCAAGATTCCATCTGGCAGTCTGATAGGATAGAAGAACACTATTTTTCCTTGCACATTGCCAACTGTAAAGTTTGTTAATGGTTTAGGAGGTGTATCTTAGTTCAAGTGAAGGAAAATCTTAGTGTTAAAGCATTCGATGACATTAAAGAAAATTGTGTAGTTACAACTTTCCTAATTAGTATGATAATGCCCTTGTGCACAAAGCATAAATAACTGGTTCACCAAGTATAGTGTTGCAGAACACAGAGCACAGATCCCTGATCACAACCCCTTCAAAAACCTTTGGGATGGATTGTAACACCATGTAGTGTCATAAACTACATGAGACTACACTACTTATGGCCATTCCACCCTGAGAACACCTGATCTCATCTGAATTCAGAGGCTGAGCAGGGTCAATCCTGGTTAGTACTTGGCCTAGTGGTCAGGGCCTTGCCCCTGTGATCAGAAGGCCTTGGGTTCAAATCACAGGACTGCTAGTGGCACACACTGCCCACACACTGTTTCCTGGGAGCCTCACGTTGGTGCCAGCCAAGTGCCACACTTGGTGCTTGGATTAAATGCAGAGAAAGAAGCTTGCGCTGTGCTGTGGTGACTGTAAGGGGCCGCTTCATAACACTGCTGTTCGACTTTTTAGCAATGTATGTTCCTTGTTATTTGTTCCTTGCTAAAACATGAAATTCTAGTGAGTTAACCCAGTGTTTTTTGTAAAGATAGTAAATGATCTTTTACTATCCACTGACAAAGGATTTGTTTCTTTGCTGATTTTGCTTGACCTTATTGTGGCATTCGACACCACTGGCCACTCAGTTTTATTAGAGAGACTAGAAAACATGATCGGAGACACAGGAAAAGCCTTTTCTGGGTTTAGACCATACATGACCCAAAGTAAATTATGGAGTCCCGCAAGGTTCTGTCTCAAGATTTCTTTTACTGACAATATTATTAAATTACTTTAATCAGCATCACCAATCCACAGACCTGAAGAAGATTCGACTGATAAGCAACATAATAATAATAATGGCAGAAGAAATTTAATTAGGGACTAGAAAACATGATCTGAGACACAGGAACAGCCTTTTCCAGGTTTGATCATACATGACCCGATTGCTACCAAAGTAAAATATGGAGTCCCGCAAGGTTCTGTCTCAAGATTTCTTTTACTGACATTGTCCATGCTGCCATTACGTATGATTATCCAAAAACATTGGATTAGCTTACACTGCTACAGTGATTACACACAGCTTTATATCTCTGCCAAACTCGATGATAAACATAGAATAAACATCAAATAAGATTCAGTACTGTGTAAAAAATATCAGAAAACTTTATTGATCCCAGAGGAAATTGCTGGGATCATAACTTTCTCTTGCTCAACACAGAAAAAACAAAGGTCCTTCTTCTAGGTCCTAAAGCTGTCAGAAACAAACTGTTGGGTCTAATGCTTTATATTGCTGGTTCTTCAGCTTCTCCAATCAGTGTCACTATCGACCCAGACTTATCATTTGATGCTCACATAGGTACTATTACTAAAATAGTTTTTCTTCATCTACAGTATGTTGCTAAGTTAACAAATGCACTGTCCCTACATAATGCAGAAGAATTAGTTCACCCCTTTATTACCTCCAGACTCAATTACTGTAACACCCTCCTGGCAGGCTGCTCTAACAATAATCTAAATAAACTGCTCCTGTCAGAAAGACTTACCTGGCCAAACAGTTACTTACCTGGCCCAGTGTAGCGTGGCAGATAAACCCAATCACAGATGGAGCACAAGAGAGTTGGTAAACCACGCACATTGTTCTGAGAATGCGCCACTAGAGAGTTGAGATTCCCACCGGGAACCCACGTTCTCACACACACACACAAGGTGAGTATAAAGAGTATAAAAAGCCCGGAGTACTCACAGTATCAGCTAGATGGAAGTCAGTGAGGGCATGAGACATAATGACTGAGCACTGGTTCCTACCTTCTTCCTTGTTTATATACCCCGTGATGCGCGTCACTTCCAGGAGCCCTGTGCATGTCACGTGACCGGTGTGTGTAACAGTACCCCCCTTCCAGGACCATCATCAGAATACCCGATGACAGTAGTCCTGAATACGGGAAGGGTCCAGGATGAACCGACCAGACCCAATATAATTCTTCCAGATCGTAGCCTTCCAAGTCAACTAGGTTCTGAGTAACATGGCCTCAGCGTTGCGAGTCAAGGATCCGCTGGATGGTATAGGCGGGACCACCGTCAATGATCCGAGGCGGAGGGGGAGCAGGTGCTGGAGGAACCAAGGGTGAGGTGAAAACAGGCTTGAGCTGGGACATGTGGAAGACAGGATGGACCCGAAGGTCATTGGCCCACTGGATGGCGATTCAGGCTTGCTGCCAAAGCTGTCGGCACCTGCAAACCAACTGTTGGGCCGATGGTACATCAACCTCCGGCTCCTGGTGTTCAAACATCGGAGGTTGGAAACTGTTGCATACCTCAAACGGACTGAGCCTGGTGGCAGATGAGGTGAGGAGGTTATGGGAGAGCTCAGCCCAGATGAGATAGCAGGCCTAAGAACGCTGGTGATCAGCGACAAAGTACTTCTAAAGTGCTCCAGTTGTTGTTTGGTTCACTCCGTTTTCTTAGCCTTGGCACACATCGCGTACACCTGAACTAATTTCTTAACATCCAAGGCCATGCTGGGCCACCAGAATTCACAGTGGAGTAGAAAGAGGGTCCAAGCGGTGCCAGGGTGGCCAGAGGTGGCTGAGGAATGGGCCCACTGGAGGGTGTCAGATCACAGTCCAGTGGGTACGAAGAGTCATCCAGGTGGGGTGCCTGCCGGAGGGGGCTCCAAGGTCTGCCCTTGGTGGATTCAATCTTCTAACTCCCACCGGGGAGGAGACAGAATGAGTTGTAGTGGCAGGACAGGCCTGAACTAGATGGCCCTACGTCTACTAAACACCACTGCGAGGTCACAGTGCTGGATAGGAATGGCCTCTGGGTTGATGTTGGGGGCCTCACACTCCCCTGAGCATATCCCAGTTGTTGCCTGGAGGCAGAGCTCCTGAAAGGTTGGGCTTCGTTGTTCAGTTCAGTTCACTTCACTTTATTCTTTGTCCCCAAGAGGCAAATTGTTTACAGGAGGAATAAAACCAACACACAAAACATACAACATATAACACAGACCACCCACAAACCATAACAAGAAATAAAGAAAGTAAATAAATAAAATAAATGGGTAAATTAGCTAGAAATAGGGGTCACTAAGTGGACAAGGGCTATCCCTCTTTTTCACAGAGTTGAGTACATGAATAGGGAAAAATATTTTTTGTATCTCTGTTTAAAAGCCATGGGAGTTCTAAAACGAAAGGTAGATGGTAACAACATCTATTCTGCATTAAAAGGGTGAGTGGTGTCTTGGCTAATAAACCTAGATTTGTTGAGCAACTGCTTGTTAAACATTTCAGAGAGGCCACTTACTAGCCCCATTCACAATATTTAAAAGTGCATTTTTTTCATCTAACAGGAAGATTTCCATACCAGGAAATAATAGAAAATGTCACAACAGACTCTATAAACGCTCTGTAAAACATTGGAGGATCTTTTGCTGGGTCCATGAGATGAAGGGATTGTTGAGGAGAAGCCAGGGGTGTCCAAGGAAGATGGGTGGAGAGCTGAGGCGGGTGATGAAGAAGGAGAGGTTTTCATGGTGCTGGTCAATGGTGATGGAGCAAGGCGAGGTCTGGTGAGTGATGGAACCAGATTTTAGGGGCCCACTGTCCACGGCAGTGATATTTACCAGCTGCGATGATGCCTCAAGCTCCACACCCAGCTGAGCAGCGTAAGCTAGGTCAATAAAGTTACCAGCCACCCCTGAGTCAACAAAAGTGGTGGTCATGACCCGTTTGTGGCACAACTGGACGTGAACCTGAACGATGAGATGGGAAATGGCCAGTCGAGTGGAGGGCTTAGTTATGGGACCAGGTGAGGTCTGGCCATTTCCCAGATGGAGAGAAGACACAATGGTGGTTGAGGGGGCGCAATAGGCACAGAGGCCTTCGCAATATCGCCAAG
Source organism: Hydrocynus forskahlii (assembly GCA_037974365.1). Classification (NCBI taxonomy): domain Eukaryota; kingdom Metazoa; phylum Chordata; class Actinopteri; order Characiformes; family Alestidae; genus Hydrocynus; species Hydrocynus forskahlii. The sequence continues at coordinate 25,772 of JBBPCX010070070.1, read as the reverse complement.
CCCTCTCCTCATGAGTCACGGAGGTGCGCCCTACCTGCATAAGTTTCCTGGCTCTAGAATGGCCTCTGACAGAGGTTAAGGTCTGGCCTGAGCTGGTTCTGGTAGTCTTGAGCCGGGGACTCGCCTTTGGCAGGGTATGAGGGGATGGCCCTGGGCGAGAGCTAACCCCTCGTAGAACGCCATTGGGAGGGCGGAGTCGCCCCAGGCCATCTGCACAGCTAGGGTGTGAAACTCCGCAGTGTAACTACCCACCAAACGGTCTCCTTGCCAGAGGTGGTATAGACAGGAGTCAACCTCCACCTCGCTGTCAGGATGCTGGAAGGCAGATCTGAGCTGATGAGTAAACTCTGGATAAAAGTAAGCGGAGTTGGAGTCAGATCTCAGGACCACTACAGCCCACTCAGCTGCCTGCCTGGTGAAGAGGGAGATGAGAAGTGCAATGTGGCTTCTGTCAGAGGGGTAGCGGTTGGGCTGAAACTCAAAGATGAGAGAGAGACTGGTTAGAAATACAACAGACTGCCCATCTCAACTGTTACATTTTTCAGGGAGTGAAATCTTGGGTACAGTACAGGAGGGTGATGAGGATCGGACTGCCACCTGTGGCACCTGTGTCTTGGCAGTGAGATCACGATGGGCCTGCTCAAGAGTCCCGGGCTGCTGATGCAGCCCAATGACCTCCTGCTTCAGGTTCGCGATCTCGGCAGCCTGCCGATTCACCGTGTTGCACAGAGCAGCAAATTCCACTGGGTTCACTGCATAGGGCTCAGCCAGACTTACCTGGCCAAACAGTTAGCCCAGTGTTGCGTGGCAGATGAACCCAATCATGGATGGAGCACAAGAGAGTTGTTGCACCTTGTTCTGAGAATACTGCACTAGAGACTTGAAATTACCACCGTGAATCCCTGTTCTCACACACACATGCAGTGGCTATAAAGAGTAGAAAAAGACCAGAGTACTCGGTACCAGCTGGATGGAAGTTGACTCTGTGAGGGCATGAGTCTCAGTGACTGAGCACTGGTTCCTACCTACTTCCTTGTTCATATACCCCGTAAAGCGTGTCACGTGCCTGGTGTGTGTGACAGCTCCAGAATGCGATAGCTAGAGTCCTCATTAAAACCAGGAAATTTGCCCACATAAGTTCAATGTTATCAAGACTTAATTGGATGTTCAAATTTTGTATTGATTAAAACAACTGAATGGCCTTGCTAGTAACCCCCATGTTCACTTAGTTCGTGTGCCTCAGTGTGCTCTCATGTCGATCATGACTGATCACTATTGGTGCTGGGGGTTCACCACTGCATCCCAAATCTGTGACTTCCCACGTGGTCCTCTGGCAACCAAGGGTAACTGTTGTTCAAAAGCTCCTTTGGAGATTGTTGTTCCTGTTCCTTAGAAAGTTTTTTTTCCCTGTCACCCTAGGCACTATTGGCTCGGACCTGGATTCTGTAAAGCTGCTTTGTGATAACACTGGTTGCAAAATGCTCTATTTAAATAAAATTGAATTGAATTTAATTGAAATTGTCACGTCCGCGCCACCTCTGCCCCGTGTCCAACATTCCAGCTCACCAGTCTACTGAGACAGAAGTGTTTATGGCTTATGTTTAGGCACGGCGCCTAGCAACCCACCTGGTCAGAGCATTGTTAGGTGCTTGCTCATTAGTTCAGTTGTCAAACAGTTTGAGTTTAGCTCTCTGTTTAGTTAGATTAGTTGTGTTTTCCTATTGGTTCATGGTCTCTGTCTTTCTGTACTTAAGCCAGCCATTGCAGCAGTCTTGTGTGCGATCACCCTCACACACATCATTTAACCAGAAGAGCAATAAAAATATATATAATGAATTATAAACTGTACAGTACACTACCCAACAAACAGTGCACACTTGAAGAGGAACAAATGTACAGTACCAAGTGACAATTGATATTATGTTATTAAAATGTATTATTCAATGTAATGGTGTAAACTGTGACTTAGTTTAAATGGTGTTGCATTAGTACGAAAAGATGTGGTGGCTTGACTCACAGATCTTAGGAAAAATAATCTCCTTAGCTAAGGTATAGCTTAGTGCAAGCTGTCTCACCTCCTCTCTGTAGACTTTCTAACCTCCGAAGGCAGTCTTAGTTTTTCTTTGCAGGCTGTAGTAACTCCTCCATAGCTGTGGTATTCACAGTAAAGTTTATGATTTGACTGCTGTCAAGCCGGACTGCTCACTTGGTGTGCCAGACTTAATAACCAGATAAGCAAGTTTACTAGTTACTCTACTAGTTTACTACACCAACAACATATTTCCAACCAAATTAATATAAAAATATCGAAATCACTATTGTCTATCCCTGAGGGGGTCTTTGATCTAGCTGAGCATTTTGATCTGTGCAATTCCTTAGTCATTACTGGTAATCAGGTGTTAAAGGGGACCTATTATGCAAAACACACTTTAGTTATAATATGTCCACGGGCTAAACAAAACATGCTCATGAAGTTCTTTGCACAAAATCACTCTCACATAAAGAGATATCACCAGCTCTATTCTTCACAGTTTCAGGCCCTTTCAAGATGAGCTGTTTGGAGGGGGTCAATTTGCATAGAACCGCCCCTCACATGTCGAGACCCCACCCACTAGCCTGTTGCTTGTCACCCCTTTCAGCGGCCATCTTGGGTCTTTGCAGCTTTATGTATGCTGAATTCAGCCGTGCCTGACCACTACAGTGGCAAAAACTTGCTCCGCCCAGATGGCCAATACTCGCTCAAAACACCATAAAACAACCTCCGCTATTGGTGTGAAAATACACCAATCACGGCATAAAATGCGTGTTTTGTTCCTGTGGATGTCTACGGTAAGGCGCACTCCGCTGCGCCCCAACACCAGATTCGTTAAAAATCCGCCATTACGTCTGCTAGTTTTACGAGCACGGATACATTGAGTGCAATGTCTACCGGCACACATGAAGTATTGTGTTCATCTTGCTCTGGGTCCGACTCAGGGTCGAACACGTAGGACTGGATGCTGCCTATTTTCTGCCTTTTCCACGTGTGTTAAGTGTCCCAATACTTTTGTTCACCTAGTGTATCTCTCACTCTTTCTCGTTCCCTTCCTTCATTCAGCCTGGTCACCGTACAGGCTAGGACCACTGTCACAGATTGAAGGGATGGAAGGAAGGAAAGAAAGAAGGAAACACTTTCACTGGTGTTAAGGACATGGATTCTAATGTAAAATCCAGAAGTTAAATGCGCAGCTTATGCATGGGATGGATGGGGCGTGGCCAGCAACAGCTTATTTGCATAAAAGGGACACAGCCCTGAAACGGCTCGTTTTGAAAGGGACTGAAACTGGAAAGAATTAAGCTGGTGGTATCTCTTTATCTCGTTTTGTGCAAAGAACTTAATGAACATGTTTTGTATAGACCATAGACCTATTATAACTTGATTTCTTTTAAGTGAGTCTTGTATTATAGGTCCCCATTAAGTCTGTGCACTCCTGTTTTTTCTATACTGTTAGTCATTTCCATAATGACATTCTATTTTTCTCTTCTGCAGCCTGGTTTCAACCAGAGCAGAATGGGTTCTCTTTGGTTCTCTTTGGAGTCTCGGTTCCATCGAAGGTTTCTTCCTCCAGTTTTAGAAAGTTTTTCTTGCCCCATGACTCTTGGTTTGGTTACTAGGAGCTTGGACATAAATTCTGTAAAGCTGCTTTACGACATCAGTTGTAAAATGTGCTTGATTTCTCTCGCCATTTTCTCTTAATCATAGGTCGAGGTGGTGGGAAGAGAAGGATATAAATCAGCAAAAGTCCGGGCCCCAGTCCGTATCTGGACTGAAATGCAAGTCACTATAGACCCAGTCCACACATCATATTAGGAATGCATTGATGTGTATGTTTCAATAAATTGTTAGTTTTGTAAAATATAACATATTTTGAGATTAACTGAAGTAATGTTGTCAGTCGGTGCACGTATGACCCAACATTAGTGCTCTTCAATTCTCAGACTTTGCATCCAAGTTAGCAAGTCCACGAAGGTTAATGAGCAAGTCCTGCAAGCATGTGTGAGCGAAATACCTGCATCATTTTAAGCAATGAATGTGATAAAAAAAAGCTCATATCGCAGCCGCTTGACAAATAAACATTTAAGTCAAATGAACATTTAAGAACAGTTACTCTGTCTGACAACCACACCTTTTGCGCCAAGATTTAAGCATCTTATTAATAGCAGATGTCGTGGAGAATTGGAATGAAAATCTAAGTCTGAAACTCACTAACTTATTTTTTTAACCTAAACTCGGCATTTGTGTGTGGACAGCAAAGAAAGAATTTCATTTCACAGAGAAATGTAATTTCTGCTGCACATATGACAATAAATGTTTTGAATCTTGAATTCTTGAATCTGTTTTTAAGTCAAAAAATCAAACAGAGTCAGTAAGATGTGGCCTCGCTGTTTTATTCAAAGTTTACAGCCGTGGCATGTGGGAGCTGCCTCCTTGCTTGCTCTCCACCTGGGCTTTGCAGGCTTCAAAATTGTTCTTATAGGCCTCAAAATTCAACATCCATTTTTTAATACAATCCACTGATCGATTTTCCACCAATAAAGTTTAATCACCTTATTTGCTTAACTCTACCTTTCTTTGTTTCTACCAAAAATTACAAGATTAGTTATCTTTTATAATTAATATTTAGTCCCATGTGACCGCATCTGGCCACCAATATTTATCATACGGATACGCCTCTATTTTAAAAATATATATATGTTTGAGCGCAAAAAATGATATATAGTTCAACATCTCCAATCTTACCTTTGTAGGGGGATGTTGCATTAAAACCCATATGTTTCTAGCATGCCAATCACTGTCGATCCGTAAAATGCCCCTTCACAGACAGTGCCATTTTTCACACTAGGTTGCTAGGTATGTTAACATTTTCAGCACGTCTAAATTTTACCTCATTCATGTTTATGTTTCAGTGTCTTGTTATTGTCTTGATTTTAAACAAAGGCATTTTATTTGTTGAGGCATAAAAGTAATTAAGTCAATCAAGGTTATTGTTAAATCTTTTCATAAGCCACAGTGCATATTACACTCTACTGTCAAAAGTGAGAGAGGATTAGGTTCGCAAACAAACAATTATAATGCAAACAGTGCCAGTACTTGTCGTCCCGGACCTTTGACCTTATCTAGAAATTAGATTTGGACCTTTGAATTTAAAGTTTGAGAACCCCTGATCTAAGTAATAAAAAGGTGATTCATAGGGTTGATAGCTGGCAGAGGCTGGCCCTCCTCGAAATGCAACACCTGAATGCATCTTTAGTCTTGTAATCTGTACCTGGGTTGATTTGTTTTTAATTTCCTAGTGACCCTTGACTTGAAGTAGACAAAATTGGCACATAATCACAATAAGATGCCTGTAATGAAAAAACTATGCAGTTCTGGCACCAGACTATACCTATAACATATAACATTTGTTTTGGGCTGTTGGCCTAAAACAATGTCATTTCATGTTTCATTAAAAGTTTACTTTGCCTTGTCTCAAAATGAACTTTCTTATGAGTGATTTTTTGAGTGAATTTATGAGTAAATGATGCATGGAATGTCCTTCTACTGTTTGAAGAGGTCATTCTGTGCTCCTCTTCTCTCCACATATGAATCACTACATATATTAGCTGTGGGAACAGTACACCCAGCACCCTCAGTAAGCCTAACACCCCCAGTATGCCCAGGACGCTCAGCGCCCAGCACATCAACATCCCAGTACACCCCGTGACTCCACTACGTCCAGCTCCCCAATACGCCCACCCATCCCAGAAGACCCAGTGCTCATAATACACCCAGTGGCCCAAGTACGCTCCACATCCCCCTATGCCCAGCAACTCCAGGACACCCAGCACCCCCAGTATACCCTGCGAACCTAGCACCCTCAGCGCACCCAGCATGTCCAGCACCCTGAGTGCACCCAGCAGCCCTTGTACCCCCAAACCCACCCCTGCCAGTGAACCCTCAGTAAACTCCCAGCACGTTGGGGTTCTGTGTTTGCAAAGCCACTGACGTTAACCGCAGTTGAACCAGTTACCAAAGTAAATAGCTCCATCTACTGGTTATAAACACGTGCCTCCACAACGAGTAATATGAAGCCAGCCTACTCACCAGCACACCTGATTCAGCTTCGGAGAATCACACTTTTCATTTACTGTGCTGCATATTTCCTTGATGTTTCGAAGCCAGGTAACCACTCTGCTGTTCCCCACACTGCGACTGAGGGGTTGTTTGCCATGAGCTGTAAAAGGCAGCCAGTCTCTAGAACGGAATTCTGAATTAAAACGAATGGACTAATTTAATTTCAGGACGAATCCCCGTTTATGTGTTTAAGCGTTCATGCAGAAGGACGCAATTATTTGTAATAGTCATTGAAGAAATAGCATTATGGATTTTACTTATTAGTAAACAAAAATTGTAATCAGAACCAACTATGTACTATAGAAGCTTAAAGCACATTTTCAATGGCTAATAAAAATGCAGAAGCAGGGATCACAGCAGGCTCTTTAACAGAACATGACGCGATGGGATAGGTAAGTCAAGGCTCGTCCTTTAGTAACCTCAAATCTACACCTCTGTATTTCGCACACGTCACAATTGCCCTGTACAAACAGCCCCGTCGAGCAGCCCGAGCGTTCCTTCCGTCCGCGTTGCTGCCACCATCCCCAAAGGACTGATGCGAAAGCTGATCGTCTCTCAAAACAACGTTTAGTTTAATGAAAATACTCATCTTGTTGGAAAATGTCACCCGAACTTCTAGCTTTCCACGTCGTTTTGTTCAACGTGGCATTCTGTGCTACATCTGAGAGAAAGGGTAAGTAGGCTGACGTGGTTTAATACAGTCTTCATATTTTAACACGAGTAATGTTTTTCCTCATGGTTTGAAACTATTTGTATGCCTGTAGCATTTCAGTCTTCCTGCTCCACAACTAAGTACACAGCAACATGAAATCACTGAATTTTGTTTTTATGAGTAGAAGTAGCGGGCCTTGAGAACATCAGTTCTACTCTTTATGGCACGTATAAATGTTCCTACAGAAGGCAGTGGACTTACAGTTGTTCTTACAACAGTGGACTTACAGTTCCTGTATCATATGCTCATATTTTACTAAACAGGGCACTATCACATTCGTAACTACAGGTGTCTGCAATGCACTGCAAGTCTGAAATGCTCAGTCTATGTGATGCTTGTAACTAATTTGAGCATGGAAGGAGGCCTCTCTCATAGAAAGGTGTTGATTGGATATAGAACATATTAAAGATTGTGGATAGGATTTTGGATAGTGTACTGCAGTTTATAATTTGATTATCTCAAATTGGTTGTAGGCAATAACTTACTTTTCCATTTTTATTTGTTTATTCACCTATTCTCTTCTTCTTATTTTTAAATAATTATTACAATGATTATTGTTGTTATTACTATTATTATTATCACTCCTCTTGCCATAATGTCACCTGCACCCATTTTGCCATTTGCACAATGTTAATTTGTACATTCGCACACCTCTTGTATGTATTTTCCATGGTAAATATTCATTTAGTGTGTAGTCTGTATATTTTGTTATATTTATATTGTTTACATTTGTTAACATTTTAAAATAATTAAAGTACAATTTTCCAGTCTCAGGAGCAATTCAGGGATACTTTACATTGCACATTGTAATGTAATGTCCAGTGTAACTGTGTCACATAACTGTGCATATGAAAAATAAGAAACATCTTGAAACTATAATAATTATTAATTTTATTATTATTATTATCAAAGAATTCTTTCAACTGTCTGAGAACAGTGCAAAGAAGTGTAAGTGCTGTACAGAATTTATTAGTGCCCTACGAAGTGCTGTATATAATGTCTTTTTTGCTTTTATTGTAAGTTGACTGAAAATTGTTGTTTCCATTAGCAGAAATATTGGCTTACATCCTCACCACTTTTGAGGAAGACTTATATCAAAAATTATTCTCTTTTATTCTCTTCTCTTCTTCAACCTCTCTCCAACTTTTAATATTAAATAGGCTGTTTTTGTTACTGTGCCTTTAGGACCAATGTAATGCAGGTGTCTGAACAAAATATTGTTTCTATATTTTTGTTATAATGTAAACAAAAATGCATCTTTACACTAACTAACATTTATCATTCTGGAGAGGCTTTTTTCCCCCAACAATGATAAATGACTTCTATCCTGAATGACTGCTCTGTCTGCTTCAGTTTGGTAGAATGAAACACTCCTCATAACTTTAGTTTGAATAAGCAGGACTAAACTACTGTAGGCTGAATTGGCAAAATGTCTTGGCTTTAATGATACATCTCCAAAACAGTGAAATCAAAATAGACTTCCTCGCCCAATTAGTTTCATTACACAGGCATTACTATTTGAAACTAACAATGTTTACATACTAGATCGAACTCTTTCATGACAGAAAAAGCAAGGAAATTTAGTTTTTGCATATGTTTCATGTAAGCATGCATATAACATAACTGCTCAAGCTCACTGACACAGAGTGATGTTTTTCAGATAAACTTCATGGACAAACTAAATTAAAATTAAATTAATGTACTTGCTGGAACTAACTAATTGTATATACCAACATTAGCCATTTAATTCAGCATATAATTTTTTGGCTAAAATCAAAAATACAAAAAGCTACCTTACTCATCCATAATGGTACAAAGTGTCATTTTAGGACTTTTCAGTCCATAACAGGAGTGTTGAACTCTGGTCCTGGAGAGCCAGCAGTTTGATGGTTCCCCTCCTCAAACACATTCACTAAACCTGACAATTAACTGGCGAAGTGAACCAGGTGTTTCTGAGCAGGGAAATCACCAAAATGTGCTGGACCATGGCCCCCCAGGACTGGAGTTCAATATCATTCTATATCATTTACTAAATTTGTTATATGTCGCTGAGTTTAATATCTATAGTTAATGTATTGTAGGTACTTGTACTTACTTGTGCTCAATGTACTCACAAAGTAAAAAAGTTTCACATTAGTATGAGTACATTAAAGCAGGATTATCTTGGGTCAATTTCTTAGACACATATCAAGGCTAAGCCTAGACTAAGCAGAATTTATAGTGTTGTCTCAACATTGAAGTTTAGTCCTACGTTAAATTCATGGCTGAAAAAGTGGGCCCAGGCCATTAACAAACTCAAGTGTGAATTTGTAACTGTGCTAGAATTTCACCATTATTCAGGATCATCGCTAAGACATGTAAAGTCAAGCCCTGACTATCTCTTGACAAAATAAGTAACATTGTCAAGATTTCACAAGAATATAGGAACAGACTTTCTCACTGATTTACCCTAAGGTTTGTATTTATATTTGTATAAAGAAGGTATTATTATACAAATATAGTTAGTTAGTGTGAGTATAAGTAATATTTGTTTTTGGTCTATTAGTATGTAGTCCTGAGTACTAAAGGCAAATTACAATAGGCCTTCTGGTTTATATCCATGCTGTGCTTGTGTAATTTGCAGAACATCTGTATTCTAAGGAAATGATAGATCAGAGCAAATAGTTCATGAGTAACAACAGCATCAGAAATTCTGTTGAAATACCTGTTTTGTAGTAGTTGGAATAAAGCTACAGAAAACAGAAAACTTTTAATGCTTTTTTAACCTTTTTGAGGGTATATGAATGGTAACAAATGGATTTTTTCTTCCCTTTCTCATATTTTTACATGATCAAATTAGAGGTGACAAGGATGTCAAAGCCCCCATGTACTGTCATGGTCTGAGTACACAGATGACAATAGTTGTTCCAATATTTTTCATTGAAGAAAGAGTGCATAAAAATAGCTTGTTAGTTACAATGCTTTACACACAGTCAAGAAGCTAGCACAATTTTGAGCAGCTTAAACAGATGAGATAAAATAAAACAGATTAAACAGTTGAGATCGAGGTAAAAATAAAAGTAGAAAACTAGGAAGTGATAAAATGACCAATTAAACTTTAATTTCAAAATAGAGAACTAATAAAATAAATAAAAATAGACATAAAGAAATTAAAAATAAAGACAATGAAAGTAAAACATACAAATTAGAGTTTAAATTGACTAGTATAAATTAAAAGATAAACTGCAACCAAAAGTCTGCAACCAAATACAATAATTGGATTCTTACTGTCCTGCTGATTTTGGCTCCCAACAGGAGGATACAACCTTCTTAGAAAATTGTACTATGTGGGGGCCCAAGGTGGCCTTTTCTATGCTTTCAGTTATGCATGGATAGAGTGAGACCTAAAATGTAAGAAACAGAAACTGAAAACATAATATAAATGTAGTGTTTAATATTTCTCAAACCAGCAGCATTTTGATAAAACAGTTTAAACAATATAGACATTCCTGTCTGTAAACCCTTAAAATTTTAATTTCATAGATGCCAAAACAAAAAAAAATGACAAATACTTTGTTTTCCCTTCACCTTCAGAAATCATATGCAATTACGAAATACAGAAATGCTGATATAGTTATAAAATGTTATAAGCCTACAATGTAGCTAGATTAGACAGGATTGGCTTTACAAATTCAGTATGATACTTTTCTTATTGATAGTCTTTATCTTTTTAAATTGTAGGAATTTAAATTGAAGGAATCTGTGTATGTGAAAATTTTAGAAAGTGAATAGATGAATTGCTGAATACAATTTATGTCTATGTTACTTCAGAACATTTAGTGGGATCTGAGAGTAACAAATTCTACCCTTACATGGCATATGTAATCTTACATTGCGGTAAACATACCTATCAATAAAAAGTAATTTCGTTTTCTGTGAGCTACAAATGGCATCAACCACTTAGACTGAAACAGCCATGGGGTTGAATGTTCATTCGTCCGTTTACAGCAACAGCATAAATGCCCTGAACATTCACTCTTTTATGGCAAATATTGATATGGTGTTTGTTACCCTTTTAAAGCTTATATCCTATTGATTTGTTTAGGGATATGAACATGCTCCATTAATTCTTATCCTCACTAAATGCTTTTATATCCCAGGGGAAGGGCACAGAAAAGTCTCCCTATCTTGTTCGGTCTGTAAATTTGCATCCAAATGGAATTTTATGGTTCACAAATTTTTAGCTTTTGACATTTTATTTTTTATTGTTAATAATGACAGATGTCGGTAAAAATCAGCCTTTAAGCAGCTAAAGGTTACAGGTATAGTATTTTGTTTTGTACCCAAAGTTGAATAATGCAAATTATGGATTAATTAGGTCCTAATAAATAAAACTATCTTGTTTAACAACTGATTCACATTAAAGGGTACTTATAGGCGGGTTGTTATTTATTATGAGGGAGACGGGTCAGTAATAAAATACAGTAGGAGAATATTATCAGTGGGGTGAGCAGACAAAAAAATTGTCAGGGGGATTGCATTAAAATTTTGTTGGTGGGAGTGCAGACATAAAAAATATGTTGATTGGGAGTAATGTAAACATTTCTATGGGGTGGCATCAAGTAATTTAGTTTCTCAAACCATCAACCCAGGTTAACAAGTGAGTTGTTTTTTGGTAATTTGTCCAACAATGACCTCCTCACCTCCCAGTCAGGACTGATTTAGCATGGCAGAGATTCCTTAGGGTTGTATGATTTATTTGCATAATGTAATGTAAAAATGAAATAAAAATTTGAATTCATTCAAACCACTCAGATTGAAATAACCTACAAAATACTACATAACTCCACAAATACCTTATTACTTTATCTGGGGTTCATGAGCAGGGTCTTTCAAATATTAAAAGGTCCTACTGGCACTAATATCTTTGGGGTAGTTGAAAAGAAGAAAGAATCTATTCTCATTTTGTATGTAAACTAAAATACTAGTGATTTTGTAAATTAAATGTCAGGATAGAATTGTAGATAAAAAGCAGCTTTGATTAATTCAATCATCCCAACTGTTAGATAGAAATTAGTGCATTTGTAACAGTAAAAAATTTAAGAATTTGCCTAAAAATTATATTTGTAAACATTAACATGGTATTAGAGACACTGAGATAGCACATCTCATTCTATGACACTGAACTATGACCATGAGTTCAGTGTTTGCACTAACGATGCATGGGCCAGTTTTTTATGCACACTCCCGAACCGTTAAGAGCGCCAACTCTCTCCAACCCACAAAAACATTTGTAATCAATTATTCAAAACCAGCCTGACCCACATTGTTTCTGTAAGTTATTTATAACTTAGTCAAAATGCTACTTTGTCACTTTTTGACCCGACCCTGTCTGCTAGGTCAAACAGTGTATCACAGGGAATAGTGCTGTAGCGCTCTTTATTTTCTTACAAACAATAAAAAATATATCCCTTTATTTAATTCAGTCTTTGTCAGTTGTCTGCATACAGAACCTCAATGTGAAGGTTCTTTATTGAGTTTAAGACACTGCAAATTTCATTTGCCTCAATTTGGTTAGCCTGCAATTCATTCACATGCCTCTTATTGTGGGTGACAATAGTGTATCGAGAGATTCAATGCTGGAGGAATGCTTGTACATGTTTGTTTGTGAGTGTAGAGGGAGAATGTTTGTGTGTATGTGTTAGTCATACTATTTACAGTTTCACTGCTAAAAGCCTACTTACATAATTTTAGACAGGCCACATTTTCTGTTAAATTCAGCACAAAAATAGTAACTATGCCTTAAATGTGTGGAAGATTGGTTCTTCTTAACACTGGAATGTTCTTCAGGCAACCAAAAGTGTTTTTTCTGTGGCACCATTATTCCAACATATTAAGTGTTTGACTGGCAGAAGGACACAAGCCATTGCAACCAAAAAAACAAGTAAAGGCTTAAAGCATAAGCACATTCTTGATACACACTCTTAATCAGAGAGATAGGTGTGAGGGGTCGATACACCTTGTGAGTTATTCTTAACTATGTATTTCATCCCAGCATTATGCATAGAAGTTTGTTTGAAATGGTACAACTTGAAGTTATATGGGTCTGAGACTTTTGACCACTGTTGATATTTGTTTTAGAGTATATTGATTAAAAACTCACTGACTTGTTTAAACATCTTTTTAAATAAACACTCAGTTGGTTGGGAACAGCTTCTAGGAATCATTTCATGCAACTGTTACCAACTAAGTGTTTATTTAAAAAGATGTTTAACAAGTCATTGTTATTTTTTTAAAGAAAAGTGCTGAATATAGTATTTAAGAAGACACAAACAACAGCATTTTGTACCTAAGGGACAAAGTGACAAATTCTACAGTGTTGAAATAACCATTTCTTTCCTCAAAAAACAATACAATGGAGCCAAGTTTATGAGTCAATCAATTTATGTTTTGAAAAGCTTTATAATATTAAAGGCTGAACTAAAATCTACAAAAAATGATATGTTCATAATTATTACCCAGACATGAAAGTCAAAATATGATAGAAAGCTGATCTGATTGTATATTTGACAGATCTTCTACCTCGGTAAACTGTTATAAATATTATACTTAAGCATTTATGTGACTTATGACGGGAAATAAAAATTTGCCCAAGTGCCTTTACAACTACAGAGATATGTGATGCAGGTCAAAAATCATTTTATTTTATAGGCAAATCAAAGAAGGTAAGCTCTGCTTGGAGAAACTGACCATTCTGTCATATGTGAACACACCACAGCACATAGTGTGAACAGCACATAATTCTTCCTCTGCATTTAACCCATTCACCAACTGAAGCAGCGGGCAGGCAGGAACACAGCGCCCAGGGAGCAGTGTGTGGGGACGGTACCTTGCTCAGGGTACCTCAGAGGTGCTTAGCAGTCTTGGGAATCAAACCCACGACTTTCTGATCGCAGGGCGAACATGCTAAACACAAGGCTACCAGCTGCCCCAGAGCACTACCTCCTAATCCTTTTATATCAGCTAACTGACTCCTGCTTTGGCTGAAGTGGCCCCTTATAGTCATGCATGAACACATTTCATAGCGTGAAATTCCTTCTCTGCCTTCAACCCATTCAAAAAGTGAAGTATTAGGCTGCCACCAACAAGGGGCACCAAGTGAGAAGTGTGTGCAGATGATACTTTTACTTAAGGGTACCTCAGAGGTCCCATTAGCAGTGTCAGGATTTGAACCCACGTCTGATTGCAGGGGTAACCTTAACCACTAGGCCACCAGCTTCCACATCTTGATGAGAATCTTGATGAGTGATGGGCAAGATGAAGTGCTCTCTTGGACTCCCAGAGAGCGGCAAAGTTTTGTCTACCCAGATTCCTAGGTATTTGTATATCATTACTTGTGACAGGATGACTGCCTTCCTGGTTGTCAAAGTTAGGGCACAGCAACATATTAACCAAACCACATAAGCACAGTATAACATTAGTAAAGGCTCGTTGGACTTGACAGCTATCCTGAAGTAAATTTGACAATGGGAAAATGATCAGTGACATACAAGACAAGAAAAAAGATCAAGTGTGATCAAGTTTTGACCCTTTGGGAAGTTACATGGAGCGAGGACGGTCCATACTGCACACCTTGCTTATGGTAGTCAAAGAACCATACCAAAGAATGTGTCAAAACCCTAATACTACTTATTCTTAATCTAGATTGCATTTCCTCAAGAAAATGTGAATTGTGACTGTGCGGTTGGTATGGTAACTATGGTTGTTACTAGGTGGTTGTTATGGTGTTACTAGGTGGTTACTACGGTTTCACAGGTGAGGGTTAATGTAAAACAATGGTCAAAAAGGGGGTACCAATATTTCTTCACAATGAGAAGTGTGCCAATGTGTGTTTGACTAAAACTTTTTTTCCTTTAGCTAGATAGGAACCTACAAACTCTACTGACAACTCAAATCACTGATGCACTCTCACTCTACATCTGTCACCTTCGCTCTCCACATTTTTTTTAATGACCAGTTAAAAGAGCAATTTTTGGAGACTGTCTAAAAAGTGGCATGTACTTAAAGAGTGAGGAACTCAAACATTGATTTTATGGCCAAAAAAGTTGTTATCCCCACTAAAACCACATATAAAGTTGAAAATGGTTGGAATGCATGGGAGCAACACAAAGGAGCACAAACCTATTACCAGGATGGCTGAAAATGGGTGGAGCAAGAGGAAAAATATTGAAACAGCAGAAAAAAGTCAACTTGAGCAAAAAAATGTCTGCTTCAGTTAAACTGTCAAACTTATGCATTTTTGATTCATTCTGGTCAGGGGGCTCATCTCTCTGTTTAGAAGCTGATTCATCCCCCGCTCTGCAGCGTTTAGCTGCAGGTCTGTCAACAATACTGCTGACACCATCTTAAGAAGAACAACAGGGTGCTGTTAATAAAAATGAATGATCACATTAATAAAAATGAATGATCCACAGAATTAAAAGTAGGTCAGTAATATACCTACATAATGATGTCTGGAATCCAATGAAGTTCTTATATTGTTAGAACTTCATTGGATATCAAATTATTGTGTTTATTCCCCCAGCATGTGCCACACCCTCCAGTGTCCCCCCTTCAGTGTGCACAGGTCAGTCATGAAAAAGACGTGTTTGTTGTGGTTTATTAAAAATAATCACCACATGAACATGTGTTTTAGCACCGTTAGCTAGCCAAGCTGCTAACCAGAGCAGTCTGGTGATTTGAGCTGATGCAAATGTTTCAGCCATCCTTGACCATAAATTGTCGAGTAATACAGAATGATTTAACTCCCCCCTCTCCATGGGTGAGCGTAACACAGGACCTGCTGAAGAGAATTCGAATGGCTGTTTTTTGTTCCATGAAACTCATGTTGGCTCTCTCTGTGCAAAAGTGTGTGTACACACCACCTCTTTGACCTGATACTGCTGAACTATAAAGTAAGTACTGCAACAAGTCCTCACCTCCCATGGGCTCATTGTACATAGTTATAGCTGCAGGGCATGGGACCTTGATGGTCTTCTTTTGGTCTCTGTCTCATTTGTCAGCATGGGATGCATGTGGGTGGCTGGAAGACCAAATAATGACATGTGGAGCACAGTTCCAAATTGTTTAAGTTCTTGGTAAGGTTAGGTAGCTTGGCGGGATTGCCTTGGATGCTGTAAAGGTCTGATTCTTTAACTATAATCTCTATATGACATTTAAGCCCTATTTTGGGGTTAAACTTGATATTAAACTCATATTTTGTATGTTTCCTGCTGTAAGAATTTGAAATCTATTTTTCAACTACATCTCAAACCGTTTCTTCCATTCCATTCATTAACAATGTATATAAAAATCATGCTTGAAAAGTTAGCCTTGTCACACAACTAAAGGATAGATTAGAAAAACTGAACATACAAAAAATGTTATCTGACAAAAAAACTTTATTTAAAGAAATTAAATTTATTTTATTTTATTTGTCATTGAAAATAAATGTGGAGAGAGAGGGCAAGAGATGTAGAGACATCTCTTGCATTCAGCTGTGAAACCATAGTAACCACCTAGCAACACATTAACAGCCACTAAGAACAGCCTAGCAACCATCTAGCAACACATACCAACCACTAGTTACAAAGTTACAAGCTATCTGTTAGTCAACACCTGCAGTGCCATAGTAATAAACTAACAACACCTTAGCAACCACCTAGTAACAACCACAGTTAATATAGCAACCACATAATCACACTTCGCATTTTCTTCTGGAAACTTGGAGCTCTTTTGGAGCTGCTTCTCATAACTGGAAAAATTCAAAGTAGTTTAATAATTAAATTTTTGTAGTCTGGTCACCTCCGTAATGTAGAGATGAGGGTGAGGTGGGGCTAGACACAGTCAAAATGTGAGAGTGACAGGACAAGTTAGCATGCAACTTTTGTGCTGAACAGAGATTTTTGACTCGTTCTCTGAGCTGTGTCTCTCTGTGACAACGCACACAGCTCTCCTGCACCCCAACCACTTGACCACTCAATGAGCTTAATCAATGCTACATAATAATTTTATCGAATGGCAAAATATACAGGGAGAAAAAGAGCTAGGTCCATAGGCATTGGAACAGCTAGGTCCATAGGCATTGGGACATTGATGCAATTTTTGTAATTCTCTCTCTGTACACCACCATGATGGATTTTAAATAAAACAATCAGGATGTGATGTGCATACAGACTTTCAGCTTTAATTTAAGAGGTTAAATAAAGGTACTGCATTAAGCTTTGGGAAATTACAGCCATCTTTCACAGAGTACCTCCATTTTCCTCCAGGCTCAATTGTAATTGTACATGTTACTGACTAGCAGTTTCATGACCAGATGTGGCAGGTTCTCTCGTATTCCATGACAGATTAAGTAGATAAAAGGTCTGGTGTTGATTTAAAGGACCGTATTTAGTTGATATTTACTGGAACTCAACATGAGGTCCAAAGCTGAAAAAGCAAAATCAACCAGAAAGCTCACAGAGATAGCTAAAACTTGCTCAGACGTGGTACAATTTGGTACATTTGGTGAGCTCAGCAACACCAAAAGACCTGGTTGACCATGGAAGACAACTAAAGTGGATGATTGCAGAATTATTTCCTTGTTGAAGAAAAAAACACTGTACAACAACTAGCCAGGTGAAGAGCACTCTTGAGGAGGCGTATCAGTGTCAAAGTCTACTATCCATAAGAGAAAAGTATATAAATAGAAGGGGGCAGCTCATGATCCAAAGCATACCACATCGTCTGCCTAATCTAGTGTTATGGCATGGGCATTCATGGCTGCCAATGGAACTGGGTCACTGGTGTTTATTGATGATGTGACTACTGACAGAAGTAGCAGCATGGATTCTGAAGTGTATAGGGCTTTACTTTCTGCTAAGAATCAGCCAAATGCTGTAAACTGATTGAAAGGCACTTTACAGTGTAAACTGATTATGACTCAAAAATAGGGTGAAAGCAACCCAAGATTTCTCAAGGTTTCAAAGTGGGATATTCTTCAATGGTCAAGTCACTCATCTGATCTAAACGAAACAGAGCAGCTTGTCAGTTACTGAAGACAAAACTGAAAGCAGAAAGACTGACAAACAAAGAACTGAAGTTGTCAGCAGTAAAACCCTGACAAAGCATATCAAGGCAGGAAACACTGCATTTCGTTCCAGAATTCAGCTAGTCATTGACTGCATAGGATTTTCATCAAAGTATTAAAAGAAGTCCAAATACGTTTGAGCCTCTGAAAAAGAAGGGACTCTGTGAACAAATGCTGTCATTCTTGGAAGCTCCTTCACTTACACTGACACCTCTTTGGACCTCAGTTACCAAATTCAGAGCTTTAAATCTACTCCAGACCTTTTATATACTTAATTTATAATGGAATAATTGGGGAACAGGCCACATCTGGCCATGAAACTGCTTGTTAGTCACATGTCCAATTACTATCAAGCATTTGAAAATGGAGAGACTGGTATATCTGAAATCTTAATGCGATATGTTTGTTAAACCCCTTAAATTAAATTCTGTTCTTCCATCACTTCTTGACTAGTTAATTTCAAATCTATTTTGTTGGTGTACAGAGAGAAAATTAATGTTCAAATACCTATAGACCTAACTGTATTTCTGATCCATGGCTCACTAAGCCAATAAAAAGGTGTGTTCCATTTAAAAATGAATATGTTGTAAACCAGTTTAAAACAGATCCAGATAAACCAACCCATTTGTTAAGGCTTTAAAAGGAGCACTTTTACTCCTGAAAAACAGGTTGGAAAAGAGTTAACATAACTGAGTGCAGGGGTGTCTAAGTTTCTTTAGTTGTGGCTGGACAACTGCTGTGCAACACCTCTTTTTATTTAACACCATTTGTATTCCGGCAAAGGGTACAAGAGCCTGAAAATCATGATCAAGTATTTCTAAGCCAATTTTCATTATTTATTTCTCATAGAATTCCTTGATTTCCCATGCTCCCAATGACAATCCTCTTCACTGACTGTCTGCTTGTGACAGAGTATCCTTAAGATGACCAAGGAGCAATTAATTACAGGAAAGGATAATTCGAAGTCTTGTGAAACAGCCAGTTAAGTTATTTGTCAACCTTTGTATGAGAGGAAATACTAAAACCTAGTGAAGATCTTTGTAAAGATCCAACAGGGCTACTGTTGGATCTTTACAAAGATCCAGCTACATTTTATTAGTAGGATTTAGGTCTAAGCATTCTTTGGTCTTTCAGCAAAGGATATGAGGGATAAAATAAATTGGAGGCTAAAATAAAACATTTAGCAATAATACCAACTCGTATTTGAGGGGACAAAAAAAATTTATCAACCGCATTTATTAGAATTTATTCACAAACTGCTATGATGCCACTGAATCTTTGCTGTATTTCCTACAGGCTGAAAAGAAAGCATGTCACAGTGGAATGTGAGAGATTTACCCTTTAACTTTTTTTTAAACCCAACTTGTTCAGTCACATCCTCTTGTCTAGACTTTACCCCAGGGCACAGCAGCTGAATCTCAGCACAGTGCACAGTATTCCCTCATGCGGCTGCCACGTGAAATCTAAAGATTTCACCCCATTTTCTAATTTAAACCCTCATCTGAACTTTACCTGACTTTTGATCTTGTGAGTATTTGTTCTAAAGCATATTGGCAACGGTATCGGTGCTGTGTAGTTTTACTGTCATTTGAAAATTCATTGTTATGAAAGCAAAGGAATTAGTTTGTTTTTACAATGCATCTTTTCTCTTGTTTATTAACCATGTTAAATTAAGGGCTGTGAGTCCTTCCAGGGTTAGGTAATCTGCGTTGGTTTCATGCACTGTAACAGTCTTATCAGTATGATCATGCATTTCTGCAGTTGGATTTCGAAAGAGTAAGTGCAACCAGGAGCCCCCACACAAAGTAAAAAAAATGACTAAGAAAAACAGGTTTTGAGGGTGGCTGTTAAGTGAGTCAGTTCAATCATTTCATTATAGAATGAACACCGACTTTTGTTGTCATATAATACAAATTTACAAACTATTTACATACTATAGAATGTTGAATCAAATTGGATAAATTCCAATCACAGTGTACACATCTTTTTGTGAAAGACATAACTTTCTGTTTTTTTGGAGCAGAAACAGACAACTGACACTTTGTGACACTCTAAGGCCAGCATAGCATAATAGGGTGTAGTCAGATTAACTGTGCATACAAAGATCCACATCTAATGAGATAATAATGGAAAGACCCTTTTTTCCACTGCACACAGCATTGAGCTTATAATAAGCAATAATTAAATAATATAATTAAAATAAAAGTTTTGCAAATGTTTAATAAAAGGACATTTTAATAATTTAATTTCAATTATGCTATATTGTCAGGCAGTTCAATTAAGACTCATTCTTAAGCATTACCTCAGCTTTTATGACTACTGACACTTGTTGGAATAACCCTTCATAATTATTTACAAAGGCTTGTTCCAGTTAGTTCTCATAAAACTTGTTAAAGTGTAATGAAACCAAAATGGACAAAAGCAGTCTTTATGATAACTGATGCTTATCAAGCTTCATGGGCTTCCTTAATGTTTATACAGATTTTTATTAGTTGACCTAGATGGCTTATGGAGGTGTCATATAGCCTACCAAATGCTGTCCTTCAGTAAAGTGTTACTAAATAGTAATCTTACAGAAAAAATATACTTCAGTAATACATAGCATGCACCAGATCACACTGGTCAGTATAGTTTAAGATTAATCTCAAATGCTGTTTTCTGTTTTGTTGATTACTAAACAACATTTGTTGTCTGTGGTTTTTTTACATAGCTTTTTACAGGACAGGTTTCTTTGTATCTTTCCTAACAGTATGCCAAGGAACGAGCAACAAATTAAATCTTCTGGCCCAGGCAGATGACCACTACAGGGCACTAGTGAGGATGTACAGTAACTGTACCGTGGTCCTGGAGAATCTGGAAATCACACATATACAAGAGAACTATGACCTCTCTTTCCTCAGGGTGTGTCAAGACTTAACACTTGTGAAAAGAAGAAACTGAATAAATTGATTAAACTGGAACTTGATTTTTTTTTACTTTTGTATGTTCTTAGCCAGAATTAGTAAAATATTCATTATTACTATATATTTTTTTACTACAGAGCATTGAAGAAGTTGGTGGTTATGTGCTTATAGCACTCAGTTATGTGAGTGTAATACCCTTGGAAAACCTAGTTCTAATTCGGGGACACTATCTTTATGGAGGAAAATATGCCCTGGCTGTTGTGGCCAACTATGATGGAAATAGCTCTTCTTTTGACATCTCCAATGGACTGAGGGAACTTTCTCTGAGAAACCTGAGAGGTAAGTAGAGTTAATATGATTGCACTCATATTTATTGTGTTTAATTTTTTTCATAAACAAATAGCATACTCCTGTATATGTAATGTGAAGCTGGAGCACAGAAACTGTAAAACAACCAAAAAATAAGAATTGCTGGTTTCAGTCACCAATACTTAGACACAACTACAGGTGATGTTTAGGAGGCATGAAGTAGCACAGCAAACCCAGTGCACTTATATCAGGGTCTGACATTCAGTGACTTATGGGTGCTGTAGATGCTGCTATAGCACTACTCACAACAACAATCTAATGGTTAATTGACTGGACCTCTTATGGATCATACATAATACATACTAATCTACATGGTTATAATCTATTTTTCATGTTGCGTTTAATGCAATCTTACATGTTTTATGTAATGTTTTTTGGAAATGTTGTGTTAATGTTAATTATGTGTCACAGCTGCATTAACATCCTTAGTTTTCCCATTTCACTTTTGTAACAATTGCTTGAAATATTTGAACATTTTTGAGTGAAATGGACTGAGAATGATTCAGTAAACATAGTAATGTAGTATTATAAGAAACAAGTATATTATTGCCATTGTATTATAAATTACTGTAAATTGCCAACTGTAATATAAATTACTCACTATCATTTAAGGCAATTTACAATCAATACTAAAATGTCTGAATATCAAAAGTCTATATTTAAATTTTTAAGTGAAGTGACCATTCTGTCATATGTGAACACATAGTGTGAACAGCACAAAATTCTCCCTCTGCACTTAACCCATTCACCAAGTGGAAGCAGTGGGCAGCCAGGAACACGGCGCCCGGGGAGCAGTGTATGGGGACGGTACCTTACTCAGGGTACCTCAGAGGTGCTTAGCAGTCTTGGGAGTCAAACCCATGACTTCCTGATCGCAGGGCAAACACCCTAACCACTAGGCTACCAGCTGCCCCAAGTGTCCTATTGTCTGTTTTTGTCCCCTAAATATAGTCAGATTTGAACCAGAAGTTTTTCTGCCTTCTTCAAATCACTCATCCTAACCAGAGGTTGCTTCTATACCTTTTCTCATTTATCACAGAGATTCTGAAAGGAGGTGTAAAGATTGCCCATAACCCATGGCTCTGTAACATAGAGACAATTCAATGGCAAGACATTGTGGGCAAAGACAGTATGATAAATATATTAGGAAGCACTAACCCTAAATGTAAGTTCATACATTCTTTTTGTCTCATATAGTCTAAAATCACTAGTAAAAATCTTTACAGTTCTGCAAAGGTTTTCATACAAGTTACATTACCAATTTATAAAACAATTTAAGTTAAAAGTGGAATCTTTTAAATATTTAAATAAACTTTTTAGTGTTCCCATTTTGCTTTAAAAGACAAGAGGCATTTAAATTTCATAAACTTGTGCAGAAGCCTCTGATGTTTAGATCAGAACCACCAGAGAGTCTGAATATGCCCTGCAGTGAAAGGGAGGTGATTCAAAAAATGTTTTTGCAAATTTGCTTAAATTATGATGTTTCCTTTTCATTCTACTTAAAATAACTTATATTTTAGGTCTAGTCCCAGACACACCAATATATAGCATTATAGGTACTGATGTAAAATTTGTACATTATACAATAAACTGCCAGCTTGTCAAATAGGTATGATATGAAAAGTCTGCAAACGCTATAAAATATCAGCTGATGCAAAACCTTCTTTTTAATTATATCGTCTTTAGGTAAACAGTGTGATACAGGTTGCCATAATGGATCATGTTGGGCACCAGGACCAGAAAACTGCCAAATCTGTAAGGATGTTCTTTTTTATACACAATTGATTACTACACATTTGGGGAAATGTTTAGATAAGCATTTCTTTGCTTCCTTTTTCTCCCGCAGTGACTAGACTTAAATGTGCAGAGCAATGTTCACATAGATGCAAGGGACCCAAGCCCAGTGACTGCTGTAATGAACACTGTGCTGCAGGGTGCACTGGACCTCGAGCTACAGACTGCCTGGTAAATTCCTGACCTGTAAAGTTCCTGTCCTGTAAAGTTCATCAATCAAACACATTTTCCAGTGTTTATTTTTATTCCAGTATTATATGTTTGTTTTGTGTACTGTTAAGGCTTGCAGAGATTTCAGTGATGACGGAACGTGTAAAGACACGTGTCCTCGTCTTACGCTGTATGATCTTAGTACTCATCAGTTTGTCGTAAACCCAGAGGGGAAATTCAGTTTTGGAGCCACCTGTGTGAAGAACTGCCCCCGTAAGTGTTCAAATATACAGGGCAAAAACGTTTTTGTAGTTTTGGAAAAATATTTTTTAACATGTATTTACAGTTTCAATATTTTAAACACTCCTCTATTCTAATCACAGACACATGTCACATGTCTACAAAGATTGTAAGATTGATTGTAAGATTGTAAGATTGTAAAATTGTAAGATTGATTGTAAGATTGAGTCACCATTGACTCAAAAAAAAACATCAATATGACCTTTTTCTGCAACTTTTAATACTCCATTTTGGTTTGTTGAGTTTGATATATAAGTTAAATTCAGCAAATAAACTTGGATATTTTAATGGAGAATTAAATGAGCAGAAATGTGGTCTCTTTGGATAATGTGTACTTATTTTCTCCTTTTACAAAGGGTGCCACAAAATTTGAATTCCACTATATATGATTAAAGCATTTTCAATCACTGAAATTATTCTGATTTAGCATGGTTTAGTATATTTAGTAGATTAGATTTAGTCTGTATTAGATTAAAATTATGAAAAAACATAAATGAGCATGTTGATTTTGAGCCATTCTGCCTGCTTTAGACAATTATGTAGTGACAGATCATGGAGCTTGTGTCCGCACCTGCAGCGATAGCACACATGAAGTGGAGGAGAATGGAATTAGAACATGTAAGAGCTGTAATGGGCCCTGTCCAAAAGGTGAATATCAGCTATTTGTTCACTGTCAATGGCTTGTCTTAGGCAGCTACCCAAAAGCATTATTTAAACAGTATATTATGTAATATTAATTCAGATGATTAGATTAAAGATAATTATACTTGACAATACTATGCAATACTATGCAAATATATTTTTCTGTGCAATACTATACAAATAATTTTATATAGTTTGCAATGGACTTGGAACGGGGCAACTTGCTGGCGTCATGACAGTCAATGCAACTAACATTGATACCTTTAAAAACTGCACCAAGATAAATGGCGACATCTCAATAATTGAAACTACGTTACATGGGTAAGAAACTAATTTGCTTTATTTAATCTTGTAGATCGTGAACAGTTAACACATTTACCAGAATTCAGCAAGTGTTCTTTTCCAGGGACCCATATACAAAAACACCTAAAATGGACCCTGCAAAACTGGAATATTTTAAGACAGTGAAGGAAATTACAGGTAAAATTATCTTATTCTCATATTTACTGTTTTTGTCCCCTGTGATTTGATACTAATGTGACCATTCTAATGCATGTCTTCAGAGCAATACTCTTATTCTAGCAAAGAATCTATTATGTATGAGTGATTTTTTTCAAAACCTTGAATACCAGTTATATTACATGTCTTGCTGATTTTTTAAGTAAATAGTTAACATAGTGTCCCCAAAAAACGATAATGTTAGCTCAGGGTGATGGAGGATGAGGAGGGAAACACTTGCTGCACCACAGACTTTATTACCCAAAATACACAAACAAATATAGAAAACACAAAACACTAATGAATATTAAATACAGAACTGAACTCTATAAACATAGATGAGGGTTATGGCTGATAAGCAAAACTGGGAGCAAACCAACAGGGTATATATAAACACAGGAACAGCTAGGGGGACAGGAGAAGGGTGGAGCCATGGAGTGAAAACATAAAAAGAAACCACATGGGGCAGGGCCTGACAAAATCCAATATAAACAGAAAACACATGGTCATTGTAAACACTGTGAACCGGGTGCTGTTTCTGGCTGCCCGCTGCTTTACTTGGTGAATGGGTTAAATACAGAGGAAGAATTTTGTGCTGTTCACACTGTGTCCTGTGGTGTGTTCACGTATGACAGAAGTGTCACTTTCACTTTAGAAAAGCATGTAATTTATGCATACAACTGTATGTGTTCCTTAATTATGCTGATTTGAGATATTTTGCCAGGCCTTTGCTGCTGCAAGTTTGTGTTATGGACTGTATATGATACAGGAAATAAAAGGACCCTTGACCCATAAAATAATTTTTTCTTTCCTTATACTACAACCATGTTGGAGTCTTCAGTTTGACAGTGTTGTTTGAACTTGCCTGTCTACATTAAATATAGAGAAACTCATGCTTGATTGATTTTAAATTAGAAAATTTACTTTGACGCTTTACAATCCAGTTCTTCCCCTTTAAAATAACACTGCAACAATACCAAAAAATTGCACGTGCTGTTTGTATAATACAGGGTGACACAGAAAAATGGGAACTTTTGGCAAACAAATAAAAATAGAAAACATTTTTATCGCGAAAGCACTCTACCGTCTACCGTTCCACTCCTCCATTATTACTGAATGGCGTGATTGTTTACAGCTCACAGTCCCCCTTCCGTAGTGCTG